>CAUYON010160947.1:0-11752 GCA_963573935.1 Arctocebus calabarensis
TCCCAGCTACTAGGGAGGCTGAGGCAAGAGAATCGCTTAAGCCCAAGAGCTGGAGGTTGCTGTGAGCAGTGTGACGCCACGGCACTCTACCCAGGGCGATAAAGTGAGACTCTGTCTCTACAAAAAAAAAAAAAAGAATGGGTGCTTCCCTGGGTTACCATCTTCCTCCTGACATCCCAATGTGTGTTGTCCTGAGTTACCTTCTTTAAGCTTAACCTTAGTAATGTCTTTCTGAAATCACAATGGTTGTGGCCCTGGGTTATCATCTTTTATCTTAACCTTAGTGACATACTCCTGACATCCCAATGACTGTTGCCCTGGGTTACCATCTTAAAGCTTAAACTTAGTCATTTCTTCCTGACATCACAATGAGTGTTGCCCTGGGTTACCATCATTAAGTGTAACCTTAGTGACTTCTTCCTGACATCACACTGGGTGTTTCCATGGGTTACAATCTTTAAGCTTCAACTTAGTCACTTCCTCCTGACATCACAATGGGCGCTGCACTAGGTTACCATCTTTCCCCTTACATTAAAATGAATGTTGCCCTGTGCTACCATGTTTAAACTTAACCTTAGTGACTTACTCCTGACACCACAATGGGTTTTGAGCTGGGTGAACATCTTCTGCTTGACATCACAATGGGTGTTGCCCTGGGTTACCATTTTAAGCTTAACCTTAGTGACTTCCTCCTGACATCACGAGGGGTGATGACCGGGGTTACCATCTTAAAGTTAAACCTTACTGACATCTTCCTGACATTACAGTGGGTGTCGCCCTGGGTTACTGTCCTTGAGCTTAAACTTAGTGACATCCTCCTGACCCCACGATGGTGTCACCCTGGGTTATTGTCTTTATGTTTAACTTTAATGTCATCCTCCTGACAGCATGATCTGTGTCACCCTGGGTTGCCCATCATAATCTTAACCATAATCTGATTGTCCTAACACCACAATGAGTGTCTCCCTGGGTTACCGTCCTTAAGTTTAACTTTAGTAATTTCCTTCTGACATCACAATGGGTGTGCCCTGGATTACCATCTTTAAGCTTAACCTTAGTGACTTCCTCCTGACCTCCTGCAATCACCATGGGTGTTGCCCTCAGTTACCATAATAACGTTAAGCTGCCATCAAAATGGGTGTCACACTGGGGTATCATATTTTGCTTCAAATTAGTGACTTCCTCCTGACATCACAATGGGTGCTACCCTGGGTTACCATCTTCCCCCTTACATTACATTGTATGTCGCCCTGTGTCACCATGTTTAAGCTTAACCTTAGTGACTTCCTGCTCACACAACAATGTGTGCTGCCCTGGGTTACCATTTTATTCCTGACATGATAATGGGTGTTGCCCTGGGTTACTATGTTTAAGCTTAACCTGGTGACTTCTCCCAGATACCACAATGGGTGTTGTTCTGGGTTACAATATTAAGCTTAAAATATTGATTTTTTCTGGACATCAGAATGGGTGCTGCCCTGGGTTAGCATCTTCCTCCTGACATCACAATGGTTGTTGCCCTGGGTTACCATCTTTAAGCTTAATGGTTTTGACTTTCTCCTGACACCACAATGGGTGTTGCCTAGTTTTACCATATTCTTCCTGACATCACAGTTGGTTTTGCCATGGGTTATCATGATTAAGCTTAACTTCAGTGACATCCTCCTGAAACCACAAGGAGTGTTGCCCTGGGTTACTGTCTTTAAGGATAAACTTAGTGACGTCCTCCTGACATCACACTTGGTATTGGCCTGGGGTACCATTTTGAACCTTAACCTTAGTGACTACCTCATGACATCACAATTTGTATTGCCTAGGTTAACCTCCTTAAGCTTAACCTTAGTCATTTAATACTGACATCACAATGTGTAATGCCTTGGGCTACCATATTCCTCCTGAAATCACAATGGTGTTGCCCGTGGTTATAATCTTTAAGCTTAACTTTAGTGACTTCCTTGTGACATTACAATGGGTGTTGCACTGGGTTGCCTTCTTTGGGATTAACATTAGCGGATCCTCATATATAACAATGGGTGTTTCCCTGGCTTACTGTTGTTAAGCTTAACATTAGTGACTTCCTCCCTACATTACTATGGATGTTGCCCTGGGTTAACACCTTTAAGCTAAACCTTATTGACTTCCTCCTGACATCAGAATGGGTGTTACCTAGTTTACCATCTTTATGCAAAACTTTAGTGACTTCCTCCTGACAGCACAATAGGTGTTGCCCTGGGTTACTGTCCATAAGCTTACCCTTAGTGATTTCCTCCTGACATCACAATGAGTGTTGTCCTTGGTTACCATCTTACACCTGACATTACAGTTGGTGTTGTCCTGGGTTAATACCTTTTAACTTAACCTTAATGACTTCCTCTGAACACCACAATGGGTGATGCTCTGTGTTACTATTTTCTTCCTGACATCACAAGGGTTGTTGCCCTGGTTTACCATGTTTACATTTAACCTCAGTGACTTCTTCCTGACACCACAATGGGGGTGCCCTTGGTTACCATCTTTAAACTTAATTTTAGTAATTTTTTCCGGACACCACAATGGGTGTTGCCCTGGGATACCAGCTTCCTCCACACATAATGGTTTTTGCCTTGGGTTACCATCTTTAAGCTTAATATTAGTGGCTTCCTCCCAACACCACAAAGGTTTTTGTCCTCTGCTACCATCTTCTCCCTGACATCACAGTAGATTTAGCCCTGGGTTACCATGGTTACGCTTAACCTTAGTGACTACCTCATAACACCAGAATGGGTTTTTCCCCGGGTTATCATCTTTAAGCTTAACATTAGTGATGTCCTCCTGACATCACAATTGGTGCTGCCCTTGCTTACCATCTTGAAGCTTAAACTTAGTGACTTCCTCCGGACTTCACAATGTGTGTTGCCCTGGGTTAAAATCTTTAAGCTTAACCTTAGGCATTTCATTAGGACATCACAATTGGTATGCCATGAGTTACCATCTTCCTCTTGACATCATATTGGGTGTTGCCCTTGGTTAACATCTTTAAGCTTAACCTTAGTGACTTCCTCCTGACAACACAATGGGCGTTGCCCTAGGTTACCATCTTTAAGCTTAACCTTAGTGACATCCTCCAGACACCACAATGGATGTTGCCCTTGTCACAATGTCTTTCTGACATCATAATAGGGGTTGCCTTGGGTTACCATGTAACACCTTTATATTAGTGACTTCTACCTGATACACATTGGGTATTGCCCTGGGCTACCATATCCCTCTTGGCATCAAAATGGAAGTGCCCTGGGTTACCATCTTTTAGCTTAATCTTAGTGACTTCTTCCCGACATCACAATGGGAGTTGCCTTGTTTACTGTCTTTAAGCTTAACATTAGTGACTTCCTCCTCACATCACAATGGTTGTTGCACTGTGCTACCATTGTTAAGCTTAAAATTGGTGACTTTGTCCAGACATCACAATGGGTGTTTCCTTGGTTTACAGTTTTAAGCTTAATCTTAGTTACTTCCTCCTGACACCAAAATGGGAGACGCCCTTGGTCACCATCTTTAAGCTTAACTTAAGTGATTCTTTCCTGACATCACAATGGGTGTTTTTCTGGGTTAACATCTTCCTCCTGATATCACAATGTGTGTTTCTCCGGGTTACCATCTTTAAGGTTAACCTTAGAGATTTTTTATCAATCACAATGGGTGGTGCCCTGCGTTAACATCTTCCTGACATCTCAATGGGTGTTGTCCTGTGTTAACAAATTTAAACTTAACCATAGTGACTTCCTCCTGACAACCCAATGGGTATTCTCTGGGTTACCATCCTCTTCCTGACATGACAATGTGTGTTGCCCTGGGATACAATGTTTAACTTAACCTTAGGGACTTCCTCCTGACACCACAATGGGTGTTGCTCTGGGTTACTGTCTTCACTTAAAATTATTTATTTTTTCCTGGCATCACAATGGGTGTTGCCTTCTGTTTACATCTTTAAGGTTACCCTAAGTGACTTCGTCCTGACACCCTAATGGTTGTTATGCTTTGTTACCATCCTTAAGCTAACCCTTAGTGACTTCCTCCTGACACCACAATGGGTGTTGCCCTGAGTAACCATGTTCTTTCTGGCATCACAATGGGTGTTGCCCTGGGTTAACCACTTTGAGCTTAACCATAGTGACATCCTCTTGACATCACAATGGCTGTTGCTCTGGCTTACCATCCTTCAACTTAACCTTAGTGACTTCCTTCCGACACCACAATAGGTGTTGCCCTGGATTACCATCTTCTTCCTGAGATCACATTGGGGGTTGCCCTTGGTTAACATGTTTAAGTTTTTTTAGTGACTTCCTCCTGACATCACAATGGGTGTTGTCCTGGGTTACCATCATTCACATTCATCTCAGTGACATCTTCTTGAAGCCACGGTGGGTGTTTCCTTGGGTTAACATCTTTAAGCTTAATCTACGTGACATCCTCATGAAGCTACAGTGGGCATTGCCATGGGTGAACATCTATAAGCTTATCCTCAGTGACGTCCTTCTGCTGCAACAGTGGGTGTCGGGAGGAAGCCACTAAGGGTAAGCTTAAAGAGGCTAATCCAGGGCAACAACAATTATGATGTCAGGAGGATGTGACAAGCTTAAGCATAAACATGATAATCCACAGCAAACAACTGTGATGTCAGGAAGAAGATAGTAACCAAAAGCAACACCCATTGTGGTGTCAGGAGGATGTCAATAAGGTTAAGCTTAAAGATGGCAACCCAGGGCAATAATCATTGTGATGTCAGGAAGAAGATGGTAACCCAGGGCAACACCCATAATAATGTCAGGAGGATGATGGAAACCCAGGGAAGAAACCATTGTAATGTCAGGACAAAATGAATAAGGTTAAGCTTAAAGATGGTAACCCAGGGAAACACTCATTGTGATGTCAGTAGTAAGTCACTAAGGTTAAGCTTAAAGAAGGTAACCAAGGCAACCAACATTGTGTTTCCAGGATGAAGTCACTAGGGTTAAGCTTAAAGAGGGTAATCCAGGAAACACCCATTGTGATGTCAGGAGGAAGTCACTAAGGTAACACTTAAGGACAGTAACCTTGGGCAATGCCGATTGTGATGTCAGGTGGAAGTCACTAAGGTTATGCTTAAAGACATTAACCCAGATAAATACCCATTGTGATGTTAGGAGGAAGTCCCTAAGGTGAAGCTGAAAGATGGTAACCCAGGGCAACACCCATTGTGATTTCAAGAGGACGTTACTAAAGTTAAGCTTAAAGATGGTTACCCAGGGTGACATCCATTGCAGTGTCAGAGGAAATCAATAAGTTTAAGTTTAAATATGGTAACCCAGGGAGACACCTATAGTGAAGTCAAGAGGTCAGGAGGAAGTCACTAAATATAAACAAAATACAATAACACAGGGTGAAACCCATCTTCATGTCAAGAGAAAGCCACGAAGGCTCAGCTAAAAGACGGTAACCCAGGGCAACATCCTTTGTGATGTCCGGTGGAAGTGACTAACGTTAAGTTTAAAGATGGTAACCCAGGGCAACACCCATTATGATGTCATGAAGAAGTCACTATGATTAAGCTTAAAGATGGTAACCCAGGGCAATACCCATTGTGATGTCAGGATGAAATGACTAAGGTTGAGCTTAAAGGTTGTAACCAAGGACAACAGTCATTGTGAATTCAGGAGGAAGTCACTAATATTAAGCAAAAAGTCAGTAACCCAGGGCAATAACCATTGTGATGTCAGGAGAGCGTCACTATGGTTAAGCTTAAAGAAGGAAATCCAGGCAACAACCATTGTGACATCAAGAGGAAGTCACCAAGTTTGAGCTTAATGACAGTAACCCAGGGCACCACCCATTGTGACGTCATGAGGAAGTCACTAATGTTAAGTTTAAATATGTTATCCCATGGCAACACCCATTGTGGTGTCACAAAGAAATCACTAAGTTTAAGCATAAAGATGGTAACACATGGCAACATGCATTGTGATGTAAGGAGGAAGGTAATAATCCACGACAACACTCATTGTGATCTCAGGAGGAAAGTACTGAGGTTAAGGTTATACATGGTAACCCAGGACAACACCCACTGTGATGTCAGGTGGGACTCACTAAGGTTAAGCTTAAAGATCATAACCCAGGGCAACACACTTTGAGATGTCAGGAGGAAAATGGTTACTCAGGGCAACACCCATTGTGACATCAGGAGGAAAATGGTAACCCAATGTGACACCCATTGTGATGTCAGGCGGACTTCACTCAGGTTAACCTTAAAGATGCTAACCCAGGGTAACACCCATTGTGGTGTCCGGGAAAGATATAACCCAGGGCATCACCCATTCTGATGTCAGGCGGACTTCACTCAGGTTAATCTTAAAGATGCTAACCCAGGGTAACACCTATTTTGATGTCTGGGAAAGATGGTAACCCAGGGCAACACCCATTGTGATGTCAGGAGAAAGTCACTATGTTTAAGCTTAAAGATGGTAACCCACAGTTACACGCATTGTGATGTCAGGAGGAAGACGATAAAACAGGGCAACATCCACTGAGAGGTAAGAAGGAAGTCTAAGGTTAAGCTTAAAGATGGTAACCTAGGGCATCACCCATTTTGATGTCAGGAGGAAGATGGTAATCCAGGGCAACACTCAATGTTATCGCAGGAGGAATTCACTAAGGTTAAGCTTAAAGATGGTAATACCAGTCAACACACAGTGGGTGTGGCCCTGGGTTATCCTCTGCAAGTTTAAGATCAGTGAGGTTCTCCTGACACCATAGTGGGTACGGCCTTGGGTTACCATCTTTAAGCTTAACCTCAGACAAGTCCTTTTGATGCCACCATGGGTGCAGCCATGTGTTACTGTCATTAAACTTAGCCTCAGTGACGTCCTCCTGATGTCACAGCTGGTATTGCCCTGGATTACTGTTGTTAAGCTTAACCTCAGTGACGTCCTTCTGATGTCACAGTGGGTGATGGACTGGGTTACCATCATTAAGCTTAACCTCATTGATGTCCTCATGTACTAACAATGTGTGCTGCCCTGCATTACCATTGTTAAGCATAACCTCAGTGAATTCCTCCTAGTGCCCCTAGAGTGTTGCCCACAGTTACCATTAAGCTTAACCTCAGTGATGTCCTCCTAATGCCACAGTGGTTGCAGCTATGTGTTACCGTATTTATGCTTAACTTCAGTGATGTACTCATGATGCCACAGTGGGTGTGTCCCTGGGTTACCATCTTTAAGCTTAATCTTAGTGATGTCCTCCTGACACCAGTTTGGATGCTACTGTGGGTTACAGTTTTTAAGCTTAACCTTAGTAATGTCCACCTGATGCCACAGTTGGTGCAGCCCTGGGTTACCATCTTTAAGCTTAACCTCAGTGATGTCCTCTGACACCGTAGTGGGTGTTGCCCTGGGTTACCATCATTAAGGTTTACCTCTGTGACCACAAGCTTAACCTCAGTGACATCATCATGCTACCCTGGTTTACCATTTTTAAACTTAACCTCATTGACGTCCTCCTGATGCAAAGGGGATGCGGCCCTGGAATGCTGTAGGAAAGCTTAACTTCAATGATGTCTTCCTGATGCTACAGTGAGTGCAGCTCTGGGTTACCATCCTCAAGGTTAACCTCAGTGACATAAATCTGAAGCAGCAGTTGATGCAGCCCTGGGTTACCATCATTAATCTTAACCTCTGTGATGTCCTCCTGATGCCACAGTGGGTAGGGCCCTGGATTACCATAGTTAAGCTTAACCTCAGTGATGTCTTCCTGATGCTACAGTAGGAGCTGGCCTGGGTTACCATCTTTGAACTTAACCTCAGTGATGTCCTTCGGATGCGACAGTGGGTGGTGCATTTGGTTACCATCTTTAAGTTTAACCTGAGTGATGTCCTCCATACACCACAGTGGGTATTGCCCTGGGTTATCATCCTTAAGGTTAACCTCAATGACCTCAAACTTAACCTCAGTGATGCTATCATGATGCCACAGTGTGTGCTGCCCTGGTTTACCTTTTTTAAGCTTAACCTAAGTGACATCCACCTGATGCCACAGGGGGTGCTGCCTTGGGTTACCTTATTTAAGCTTTACTTAGTAACTTCCTCCTGACATCACAATGGTTGTGGCTCTAGGTTACCAACTTTAATCTTAACCGTAGTGTCTTTCTCATGAAATCACAATGGGTGTTTTCTTGGGTTACCATCATTTAGCTTAACCTTAGTAACTTCCTCCTGACACCACAACAGGTGTTGCTGTGGGCAACCATCATCTTCCTGACATCACATTTTGTGTTGCACTAGATTAACATGTTGAAGCTTAACATTAGTGACTACCTCCCGACATCACAATGGGTGTTGCCCTGGGTTACAATCATTCACCTTCACTTCAGTGACATCCTCCTGAAGCCACAGTGGGTGTTTCCCTGGGTTACCATCCCTAAGCTAAACCTAAGTGACATCCTCATGACTCCACAGTGGGCATTGCCCTGGATTACCATCATTAAGTTTAACCTCTGTGATGTCCTCCTGCAGACATAGTGGATGTTGCCCTAGGTTTCCATCATTTAGCTTAAACTCAGTGATGTCCTCCTGAAGCCACAGTAGCTGTTTAACTGGGTTACCATCATTCATCTTAACCTCAGTGACACCACAGTGTGTGTTTTCCTGGGTTACCATCCTTTAGCTGGACCTAAGTGACATCCTCATGATACCACAGTATGCATTGCCCTAGGTTATCATCATTAAGATTAACATAAGTGCCTGTAGTCCCAGCTATTCCAGAGGCTAAGGCATGAGAATCTTCTAAGCCCAGGAGTTGGAGGTTGCTTTGAGCTGTGTGACTACACAGCACTCTACCAAGGGTGATAAAGTGAGATTCTGACTCTACAAAAAAATAAATAAATAAATAAAAATAACGTAAGTGACATCCTCTTGATGCCACATTGGGCATTACCTTTTTTTACCATCCTTAAGGTTAACTTCAGTGATGTCCTCCTGACACAACAGTGAGCATTACTCTGTGTTACCATTTCTAAGCTTAACCTCAGTGACGTCCGCCTGACACCACAGTGGGCGTTGCCCTGGGTTAACATCTGTAAGCTTACCCTCAGTGACATCCTCCTGATGACACAGTGTGTGTTGCTCTGCATTACCATCTGTAAGCTTACCTTCAGTGATGTCCTCCTGAGGCTACAGTGGGCAAAAACCTCAGTTACCATCTGTAAGCTTAACCTCAATGACGTCCTCCTGATGCCACAGTGGGTGTCTCCCTTGGTTACTATCTGTAAGTTTAACCTCAGTGAAATCCTCCAGATGCCACAGTGAGTTTTGCCATGGGTTACCATCTGTAAGCTTAAGCTTGGTGATGTCCTCGTGATGCCACAGTGTGTGTTGCCCTTGGTTACCATCTATAAGATTAAAGTCGATGACATCCTCCTGATGCCACAGTGGATGTGGCCCTGGGTTACCATCATTAAAATTAACCTTAGTGATGTCCTCTTGACGCCACAGTGGCTGTTGCCTGGGTTACCATCATTTAGCTTAACCTCCGGGATATCCTCCTGATGCCACAGTGGGTGTCACCTTGGTTTAACATCTTTAAGCTTAACCTCAGTGACGACCTCCTAAAGCCACAGTGGACATTGCCCTGGGTTTATAATGTTAAGCTGAAACTCAGTGACATCCTACTGATGCCACAGTGGGTGCTACCCTGGGTTACCATCTTTAAGCTTGACCTCAATGACATCCCCTGATGCCACAGTGGGTGTTGCCTGAGGTTACCATCTGTAAATTTAACCTCAGTGACGTCCTTCTGATGCCACAGTTGACATTGTTCTGGTTTACAATCCTTAAGCTTAACCTCAGTGACATCCTCTGATGCAAGAGTGCGTGTTTCACTGGGTTACCATCCATAAGCTTAACCTCAGTGACGTCCTTCTGACGCCACAGGGGATTATGCCCTAAATTACCATCTCTAACTTAAACTCGGTGAGAAGCTCCTGACAGCACAGTAAGTGTTGCCCAGGGTTACTATCCTCAGCTTAACACTGATGACATCCTCCTGACTTCACAGTGAGTGTTGCCCTGGGTTTCCATCCTTAAGCTTAATTTCGGTGATGTCCTTCTGACATTACAATGGGTATTGCCCTTGGTTATCATCTTTAAGATTGACCTCATTGACGTCCTCCTGATGCCATGATGTATGTTTCCCTGGATTACCATCTTTAAACTTAACCTTAGTGATTTTTTTCTAACATCACAATGGGTGGTGCCCTGGGTTAACATCTTCCTCCTGACATCACAGTGTATGTTAGCCTGTGTTAACATCTTTAAGCTTAACCTTAGTGACTTCCTCCTGGCACCACAGTGAATGTTGCCCTGGGTCACCATGTTTAATCATAATGTTATTGATTTCCTCCTGACACCACAATGGGTGTTGTTCTGGGTTGCCATCTTTAAACTTAAATTATTGATTTTTTTCCTGACATCACAATGGGTGTTGCCCTGGGTTGCCATGTTCTTTCTGACATCACGATGGGTGGTGCCCTAGGTTACAATCCTTCAGATTTACCTCAGAGACATCTTCCTGAAGCCACAGTGGGTGCTTAACCTAAGTGACATCCTCATGATTCCACAGTGGGCATTGCTCTGGGTTACCATCAATAAGATTAAACTCAGTGACGTCCTCCTGAAGCCACAGTGGGTATTTCCCGGGGTTACCATTATTTACCTTAACTTCAATGACGTCCTCCTGTTGCCACAGTGGCTGTCTCACTAGGTTACCCTCATTCAGCTTAACCTCACTGACATCCTCCTGACTTAACAGTGGATGTTGCCCTGGGTTACCGTCCTTAAGGTTAACTTCGATGATGTCTTCCTGATGCCCCAGTGGGTGTTGCCCTGTATTACCAATCTGAAGTTTAACTTCAGTGACATCCACCTGAAGCCACAGTTGGTGTTTCCCTGGGTTAACATCTGTAAGATTACCCTCAGTTACGTCCTCTTGAAGCCACAGTGGGTGAAGCCTTGGGTTATGATCATTGAGCTTAACTTCAGTGACATCTTCCTGATGCAAGAGTGGGCATTGCCCTGGGTTACCATCTGTAAGAATGACCACAGTGACGTCCTTCTTACGCCATAGTGGGGGCGGCCTTAGTTTACCATCCTTAAACTTAACTTCAGTGACATCCTCCTGACGCCACAGTGAGTGTTGCCCTGGGTTAAAATCCTTAAGCTGAACCTCAGTGATGTCTTCCTGATGCCACAGTCAGAGTTGCTCTGACTAACATCCTTAAGCTTAACTTCAGTGATGTCCTCATGATGGAACAGTGGGCATTGCCCTGGGTTACCATCTGTAAGCTTAAGTGGGTCTAGCCATGGTTTATAGTCCATAGGCTTAACCTGAATGACGTCATCCTGATGCCACAGTGGGTGCTGCCTTGTGTTACCGGTGTCAATCTTAACCTCAGTGATGATGTCATCCTGATGCCACAGTAGGTGTTGCCCAGGTTTACCGTGTTTTAGCTTAACCTCAGTGACGTAATCCTGACATGACATTGGATGTTGCCCTGGGTGACCATCTTTAAGCTTACACTTAGTGACTTCTTCCTGATACCACAATGCTTGTTGTCCTGGATTACCATTTTTCTCCTGACATCAGAACGGGTGTTGAGTTGGGTTACCATCTTTAAGTTCACCTTAGTGACTTCCTGATGACAATGCAATGGGTTTTGGCCTGGGTTACCATCTTCCTCCTGACA
>CAUYON010160949.1:0-10062 GCA_963573935.1 Arctocebus calabarensis
GTGGGTTTGTGGGTGGGTGGTTGTATTTTGGGTTGTTTGGAAAATGTGGTTGGGTGGGTGTGGGTGGGTGGGAGGAAAGAAGGAAGGAAGGAAGGCAGGAAGGAAAGAAGAAAGGAAAGCAGGAAGGAAGGAAGGGAGGGAAGGAAAAGAGAGAGGGAGAGAGAGGGAGGGAGGGAGGGAGGGAGGGAGGAAGGAAGGGGAAGAGGGAGAGAGGGAGGGAGGGAGGAAGAAGGGAAGGAAGGAAAAAGAGGGAGGGAGGGAGAGGGAGGGAGGGAGGAAAGAAGGAAGGAAGGAAGGAAGGCAGGAAGGAAGGAAGGAAGGAGAAGGGGAAGAGAAAGGGAGGAAGGAAGGAAAGAAGGAAGAAGGAGAAGGGGAAGAGGGAGGGAGGAAGGAAGGAAGGAAGGAAGGAAAGAAGGAAGAAGGAGAAGGGGAAGAGGGAGGGAGGGAGGGAGGAAGGAAGGAAGGAAGGAAGGAAGATCCAGAAGAAAAACACATTGAATTGTTCCTTCCAGGCTGTGCCTTACACCTGAAGCTGCCGTGACCTCGCCCAGGAGGAGCCCTCACCTTCTTGGCTCCCTCGTCACATCGCTGAGCGTTAAGCACATACTTTGGGAGGAAGGAGAGGAAGAGAATCACGAGCCCTACTGTGTGTTGGTCCATGAGCCCTACTGTGTGTTGGTCCATACATGTGTAGAAGAAAGATGATGACAGAGTGAAAAGTGCAAACGTGGTTTTGCCACCGTGACGCTAACATTGCCGCCTTCTTCAGGACCGTGCGATGCAGAATAAGCAAAATCTCCAAAACCGAAATTCAGTCTCAAATAACTCAACTTTCTATGAGACTTACCTCTGACATACTCAGCCTTTCTAGGGAGTGCAAAGTCAAGCCACGGCCCCAAAGATGAGATTCCCCCAAAGCCAGTCAGAAGAGGTATCTCAAATGTAAGATATAAAAATTATCTCTACTAATTCATTATTCCCAAACAAGAGCACACGTGGCTATTTTATAATGCCCTTGTTTTTACAATAATGAGATCTAAACTAATAGCTGAGTCCATTCTCTTATCAATCTTTTCAGTACAAATAGTTTTGGCAAAATAAGAAATGTCAAATGAAAATTGCTGTTTGCCCAAGAGAACTCTGGCTAGCCACCAGAATCTTTCAGTCAGTAAAATCTCATGAATTTTTCACAAATTGTAACGACTGTTCTCAACTCTGTTAGGGCACACATTGGTTAACATGCTTTCTCTCTCTGATTTCTGGCAACCAGCTCGTTAGGAAATGCAGCCCCACTTTCATCTGTGCCCAAGGCTGACGTTATGCCTTGGTGTGGCCTCTGAGCTAATTGCTGATTTCCGTGTTCTGCAGTAGTGCGGCAAGGGGACCTCTTCACTCCTTCACCCGACACCCGGGGGCCTACTGCATGGACGTGCAGGACGGGCGGGCCGCTGGTTTCACTGAGCCTCCAGTGCACCGAGGGGAGAAGCAGAATAAATACAAACAGGCAGCAGGCCTGGGTGCCTGGTCACGGTGAGTGCTGTGCACCCACAGCAGCCTGGCCACACGTCACCGGCGCCCGGCCTAGTCTAGCGGCAGGGAGGGCCTGTCTGGGGAAACCACGTTGGAGAAAACACTCAAGCGGGGAGCGGCGCTCAGACGTGCAGAGATTCCCGCAAGGAGAGAAGCGGCTACACTGGAAGTGGGAACAATTCACATAGACATTTTTATTCATTTTGATCCTTTAATTTCGGATTACTATAAGGGTACCTATGATTAGGCTACAGTGTTTGCATTTGTTGGGTAAAGTCCGAGATGCAGTTGAGACCTGACATTGTGCCCCTGGGTGAGGGCACACAGATCCTCCCCCACTTCCCTCCCGTTCCCCCCTTCTTGAATTTATTGTGCTTCTCTCTTGTGTGGGTGTGTAGTTGTCCATTGTAGACAATTTTTAAAATGTAAATATGAACAACAAGGACACGCTGCTCTGCCTGGTCACAGAGCGACGGAAGGGAAGTGAGGAGTCAGGGGAGGCAGGGCAGGTGCGGGGCTCGCCCGGCCCCGTGTTGTCACAGGAGAGTGGGTCGTGGCCTCCGTGCAGTGGGAAGCCGCTCTAAACCAGGAGCGATGTCATCGCACCCAGTCTGCAACTACGGATGGAGATCTATTGTTTGGAAGGGGAAGAATAGCTCCCTGCCGCTAAATCCCAAATCCTCCTCACAGAGGAAAGTAAGCCAGCCCTTCCATTATCAGCATTCCCTTTAAAGCATCTCCCTCCACAAGCAGCCTCTGGCTTACTTAAACCCACAGATGAAAATACGATGTATCTGGAAAGCGAATGGCCATTCAGCACATTCCTCAACGCTAACCCTAACTCTAACCCTAACCCCTGGCTGTGGGGGGTGATTCTGCCCAAATCCTGGCACCTCCTTCCCACGCAGGGAGTTCAGACTGTCTAACTCCGAACTTCACACCTCTCACATCATACCTCGGAGGATAAATTTGGAGGAATCAGTGGGTGTGCTTGGCTGAACGCCCAAGTAGGGGCTCCTCAAGAAAGGGAATCACCTGGGAAGAGCAGATACCTGCTCTCTGTCTCCACCACCGAAGTAGCACCTGGAGGGCCCCGTCCTGGCACTACCTTTGCCGTCATTGCTGTGACAGGGTCTGCGGTTCTGCTGAAAATCCGAGTTCATCGTTTACAAGTCCACTTGGTTAACTGACCCTAACTCTCCAACCTGGGCTCCAATAGGAATAAAAGAGTATTCCGCCTCTGTGTCTATTGCTTCTCAACTTCTTCAGAGCCATAATAGAGAAAAGTGAGGACTCAGGGTACTCAGGGACCCTCCTTTAGATGCCTACTGAGAACACAGTGCTGCTGGGGGTCGGGGAGTAAACGCACCATCTGTGCTGGAACTGCCCGTCCTTAAGGAACATTAAACCGTACTGGGAGGAAAGCAACTTCTCAGAACAGGAAACCTGAACTTGACATTAAAACAAGCAAACAAGCTGCCCTGTTCCCCGGCTCCCCAAACCCTACCAGGTGCCCTGTGCACACACAGCTGGACACGTGGCGGGAGACACCCCTGGAAGCATCTTTGGGCCCACTCCCATCCTTCTCTCCTACCCCCCGGCTCTCCCTGGATTCCGCTGACTCTGCGCCATCTCCAACTCGGTTGTTTTCAGCGGGGTGTCCTCTGGCACCTTCTGCTATCCCAGATCATGGCAGAGGGATGCTATTCTTGGTTCCTGTGCTCAAACCTTCCACGGTGTCCATGTTAACATACTATGTTGCTCCAGTTCAATCGCCTAACATTGAGGACACGGTCGGTCAGCGTCTTAACCCAAAGAGCAAAATCCCCCCATAGTAACTTCCTACCTGGCACTCATGTGGGAGAGGTGAGAGGCAGGATTTAAACTCGTGTCTGAGAAAGGGACCCTCGAGCGACTGGAGACTAGTGGTAGACAGAGGCTGACTCTCCGCTTCCCAGTGGAAGAGAACACGAGAGCACAGCCAGTCTTCACCATGGGAAGAAAGCGCTGAATCCCTCCCCAGCTGGGACCTCTGCATGGACTGAGCGGCCGAGGAGGCTTGATCTGCTTCCATGTATTGTGAGCACATGCTTCACTTCTTTCAAATAAAATAGGGACCCACTTTATAGGAATTCAGCCTTTACTAAGCAAATGTGTGCGTTGAAGTATTATTTGGGAGCTCTTTGCAACAGCTTCTGTTTGAATTTTTATTGTCATAGTTTTTACTTCTTAGGGGTTTCAAGTTTCACAATGGACCGTTTCTCAGCCCAAATGTACAAGGCAATTATAGTACTTAATAAATAGTCCACACTTGGTTGCTTGCCCCTGTCCCACACTTTGTGGCCTTCTTCGGAACACCAGTGCAAGGGCTTTGGCCGTCCCGTCAGACATGTTCCAAGGACAATGCAATAGCAGTGCTCCTAAGTATCAATTGCTGACAGTACTTTTTCCTATTAAAACTTATCCAGAAATTTTTAAGAAGGATGGTCATGGCCTTTTTTCCTGATAAGTATCCATGCCCAACAAGTTAAGACAAGAATAGTGTAGGTGGGTGTCTGAATAAAAAAAACTGAGGTGAATTTCCTGTCATGTCCCTGTAGTAAGCTTGCACAAACCACGGCAGAAGTCATTACCCCACAACTGAAGGTACGAGCTCTAATTCTCTAATTGCCTCCTCCTACAAGTTTGGGGAGGCAAGTCAGCGCTCAGGCATTCTGCCCCACTCCTGCCTGACTCAGAAGTACTTCCGGAGCAGCTGCCACACATTTTTGGAAAAGAAAGGCTGGAGTTGTTACCATGAGTCCTGGCAGAACCAGAGACAGGTAAGGTAAAAGGTAACGCTGAATCCCCGTGCACCCCACAAAAAAAGCAGTCAAAGGATAAAGAAAACCAAAAAGCAAATGCTGCCCTAGACTCTTTGAAAGGATTAGTGACTAAACAAAATTTGAAAGACACTTACTTTGGAAAGTTCATGATCTCAACTGGTGTGCTGTTACCCGGCAGGCACGATATGGGGGTGCACAGAACACCTCCTGGTGTGGACACCACAGCAGGGACCTCACCTAACAGATGCAGACACTGTAACCTCTTCAAAAGAAAGTTGATTCTCTCTTAACCTTCCCTCAGATACCTTTGTATAAGGGGAAAGGGGAGAGCATTGCTTTCCCCTGCCGTCCCCCTGTTGCAAACACACTTTTCCCATCATTTTCTTTATGCTTGGTCTCTCATGTAGCCGTATTTAATATTCTGAATCATTGCTTGTAGGTTAATTGAGCTTTTTAACTCCATGGTTAGCCATTGAACAATGCTATGGAGTTAAAAGAATTCATTGAAATGCCAAGAACCCATTGGCTATGAGAAAAAAAAAAAAACATTTTTTAAAAAGTTCAACCAGACCCTAATTTTTAACAGAACACTCATTGATTTTTTTAATTTACAAATGGTGATTTACGAATCCCAAAACAATTTAATAAAATGTGGGTGCAAGGATCTTACCCGTAGATAGGATCAGAGTACAGAAGTCACTGAGTAGGTAGGACATTAGCCCAGCCCTGGCCAAAGGCACAAGCTTAGAATTCAGCCGGTGAATAGCCTCAATATTGTAGAAGGTGTTTATGAGGCTTGTTGAGAGCTCAGGTCAAAATAAAACATTGTCAATAAATCTGTGATCTTAGTATGGTTTCATCTCCCAATGAAAGCCTCAAAAAGGGCTTCCTTGCCATGTTTTTGAAGTAAATATATCCAAGTTTCTACTGATTCAAGGCCTGACAGGATAAGTTTATGGAGAAAGCAGTTAGCGGGGCTGTTCACGAGGATTCTTGTCTTGTGTTTGGTGTGGGGTCCGAGCCGGTGTGAGGTGACTCTGTTGTCAGGGGCGCCGACCACCCCCCCACACGCTCACTAGTTGGGGTCTTGGCTTTTTCTTGCTCCACACCCTTGCACAGGTTTCAGTGCTTCTGTGCCTCACTTTCCCCACCCTTATGGAGACATTATTCATGGGAGAGTGTTGTTATAGACATTACGTATAAAGTGCTCAAAACAGTGCCAAGCACAGAAAAAGCTCTTCAAAAATGTATGCTACAAAAACGGTGGAGATACCTCAACAGACTAAAAACAGACCGATGGTTTGGTCCAGCAATTCCACTGCTGTGGTGTTTACCCTAAAGGAAAAGACCTCTTTTATCAAAAAAAAAAAAAAAAACCAAACTTGCAGTTGAGTGTTTATTGCAGCACAATTCACAGTCGTGAAGGTGTGAATTCAACTCAAGCTCCCATCTATTCCTGAGCAAATTAACAAAATGTGGTGTATGCTTCAGGGGAGTATGACTCAGCCATGAAAGGGGGTCAGAGAATGGCTCCTGCGACAATGTGGATGGACCTGGTGGACCTGGAGGCCGCTACCCAGTGAGGTATCTAAAGAATGGACCCAAGACACTGCACGTGTTCGCTGTGACATTGGAACTAACTGCAGAGGGGAGAGAAACGGGGTGGAAATCAAATGTGGAGGGTGGACAAAAGCCCAAGGAGTGAGAGGTGCAGTGAACACTGTCTGGGGCAGGCGCCCTTAGAACCCAACTCACGCTTACAAAAGAAATCAATGTAACTCAAAATATTTGCATCCCTGTGATGGTAATACTTTGAAATACCAAACTTTAGAAAACGTGGAGGTGCACTTGGGCTAGTTGTGCAGGGTGTTGCAGCAGCAGAGCTGAGATGTGAACCCACATCTCTGAAACCCCCAACCTCAGCTCACGTGCTCTTTGCTATTCCCCAGAGCCGGGGGTGCGGTGTGAATAATTGCCATGCTGAGCAGTCAGTGAAGTTACTTTCATGCCCCACTGGAAAGATTTGCTGGAAAAAATGAAATGAGCCTTTCCCTTCCTTTTTTTTTTTTAAATACAAGTTTTTATGAGATAAATGAAATCCTCTGAGTAGCTGCCTGTAGTGCTGACAGCAATGGTGTGACTGGCAGATGGTTCTCTCCCACCCGTTCTGCCTCTCGGCCTCGCAGCCTTCCAAGGGCTGCTCTGGGAGCCACGGTTCTGTTGCTCACAAAGCTGTAAGCAATAAACTTAGAATAAATTGCAATAAATTTCTGTCTCAATAAATGGACAGGGCCAAAAGCAATGGAACAGCCTGGTTGACTTCAGTCTGCTGTCTGGTGCTGCTAGCTCTCAATAATACGTGCTGACTTGTGACAGTGGAGACCCCCAGTTGTCTCTTCAGGACCCCTCACAACTCTTCCAGGTTCCCACACAGTCTCTTTCCTCAAAGGAACTCCTCTTTGACCCAAAAGGAAGAAGTTGGCTGCAATACAAAGTCCTTGCAAAACAAAATTGCATTTTCACTTGTTACAGGATAAGACAAGTAAGGAACAGTTGTGATGAAACACAAGCCCCAGAAGCCCAGGTGAGGTGTAAGACGTCAGTCATCGCACAGTCCCGTCTCACCTGACTCACTCGGGTGAAATAGAGGCCGTTAGTTTTTGCATCGTATCCTGAGACCTTGTGGAAAATTCTCTGAATAGTTATAAAATATCCCCAGACCTTGGAGCATGCCCATGAGTGCCATTTCGGGGTCTGGACTGTGACTCATTCTTCCACACATAGTTCCTGTGTAAAGACAATAATCTACAACAAACATGTTTGCTTTATCTGCACCCCACCCTCTCTGAACTTCCCAGAAATTCCAGCCCAACCTCAAGTTCTCGTGATGAATGAACGGCTCTCCAGGTGTGATGACGGCTATGACAAAATCTGAGTAAGAGGTTGAACCACATTCCCTCCACCCCAAAGGGATCTACTTACACAGAAAACTTAAAAGCGGATTATTCCGTTTGCTCCAGGATACAAGTTCCCTCTAGACAAATGATGACTTGATCTGGAAAGCATCTTTAAAAAGGTGTCTGCCGCTCAGGGAAGGCAGCCCACTTTAATAGTAACTATCCTTATCCTCTCAACATACCTGTATAACTGTTCACTGAAGGTTCGACCAGAACAATCACAAGGTGTAAAGTTCACAATTGTAGCTATGAGGAGAAAACAAATAAAAAGAAACATATCCATCTCCCTGGAAACCTAACTACTGATGGAAATACAAGTAGCCTTAAACATTATGAAGAATGAATTCACAAGTGATTTTAAAGTGAATAAAAAATTGTATGTTGGCTATGTTACTATAAAATCATATGTAAAGGTAAGTTAGGATAAATGAAAGAACACGAAATAATATTGCTGCAATGATGCAGAATGTGTGAACGGGGACAGGGTCAGGAATGAAGTGAGAGTTATAGGGAGAAATCATTAAATTCTATACTGTGTAGATTTCCCTATAACATATATAGTTGGAAAATAATATATGCGATTAAATATATATCATTTAAAAATCATATATTATAGGAAAATTTCATAAAGTATTGAATGTATTTATGGAAAACGACTGCTATAAATGATCATTTACCCAATCAATTCTTGCACATTGCAAAGACCCATTGCTACACAGTTCATATTCATTCCATACAGGCTTTACCCCATCCTCGTTGAGTTTTTTAGTCTGGGAAGGATTTAATCAAGTTAATAGGCAATAACAAAACCGTCCTGGGAGTGCTGGGATGCGGGGCACAGACGTGTCTGAGGGACACAGGACGCACCCCTTTTGGGGCCCGGACAGCACACCAGACAATGGGGCTCTCAGCCACAGGGGAGGGGAGGATGGGCAAAGAAACAGAGGCTAAGAAAAGGAGAGGGGATGCTCTGGGCAGATGAAAGGGTTAATACTTGGAATGAGGGAAATACTTCCTCAGATGGCTAAGGATGTTTATTGAATAAAAGTCTAAGTTCAAGTCCCAGAGTATTCTAACACGGCTTCCAAGACCCCGATCACAGGAGAAGCAGCTGGCAGCTTTCCTCATCTGAAGGTGACATTCTTGACTCAAAACATTATCAGCGAACACTCCAAGAACACAATCAAAGTATTCTAGTACCGAATAATTATAAAGATGTAAAGTTGAAAGTTAAACATCTCATTCAAACACCATTAAAGGTGATACACAAAAGTCTACCCCAACATCACCACAATATGTTTAAATCTTTAGATCAGATGTTGTGTACCAAGGAAACTTCGCACAGCTCTTCTGCAGAGCATAACACTCGGACCCACGCATCAGAGACAGGCACGGTCAGGGTGCACACCAGGTCAGCAGGCCTGAATGAAGCACAGGAAACACCTGCGGACTGGAAACTAGAATTGCTTTGAGTGGGTAAGTTGTGATGAGATAGTGGAGAAATTTGAAAACTAGAAGCCATGCAGACAGTCTGGTACTTGAAGGAGAAAGGCCTGGAGAAGTGCTGACTTGGAGAATAGAGACAGTATTTAATGGTTATTCTTGTAATTTTATGAAAGAAAAATACAGAAGGAACAAAATCCACAGTCACTCAGTTCTACAGAGAAATATTTCCAGTCGTATATGGATGAGGGGTGAGAACATGGGTGTGAAATTAGAAACAAGGGCCAATGTCAAAGGCATTTCAAAATAAAAAATGAAAAACAATCCTTTGAGACTGCGAACTGAGTCAGGGTGAGGCCGTGAAGGGCGGATGAGTGTAAATGCCCGCGTAGGTTTGTAAACTGGGCTTCAACTGCGGAAGGTGGGAAAGAAAAATGGGGTGAGCAAGATGGTAAGTTTGTTTTTGTTGCCATCGAGCTTAGGATAATAAGATATTCAAATAAAAAACTTCATTTAAATGATAAAGGTCTACAAATGAGAATTCAAATTTGGAGTTATAGGTGACATTTCTAGATAGCTGTTGTACAGAAAAAGGTAGAACAGTGATTACTTTAGCCTGTTGTTTTTCAAAAGAATTTGTACTTCAAATAAAACCCGAACCAAAGTCAAATTGTTCTTGCTTTTATAAACAGAAAAGGAAGGCACTGACTTCGCAGGAGTGAAGGTCCCGGAGGCTCTGTCTTCACCAAATCCCACGTCGCGTGGTATTCTGGGGACTAGGAAACAAACAGGGGGGTCAATCATGGGGAGAAACCAGACAGCGAGGAGAATTTCTGCGCTGGGATCACGGCCTGTGGACTGGGAAGAAAGCACGAACTGCCCGGCGCACCTGCCAGAGCGGAGAGAGCAGGGCCCGGGCAGAGCAGGTGCAGGGGCCCGTCCTTCCCTGAGCCCAGGGAGCCATCAGTCCGAGTCACAGTGCACAGGGACCTCAGGCAAGGCTGCGGGCCAGGAGCAGGTGGGCAGCTAAGGACCCAGGAGCTCCACCCCGGCCAAAGGACAGAGAGGCAGTCTGGAATCAGGAAACCCGGGTTTAGCCAGCTGGGTGACGTTGGCCTTGGGATAAGTCTCCAGTCACTGGGGCACTCCGGCACTCACTCCAGAGGGGAGGGGTGGGAGGAGGATGGGTAGAGGGAGGGCAATTAGTGGGAACACACCTACGGTGCATCTTAGCAGGGTACTGGCGAAACTTATTAAAGGTAGAGTATTAATGTCTTTATATAGTGATCAAGGAAATGCCATGAAGG
>CAUYON010160951.1:0-10248 GCA_963573935.1 Arctocebus calabarensis
CAGAGCCTCAAGCTGTCACCCTGGAGAGAGTGCGATGGCATCACAGCTCACAGCAACCTCCAATTCCTGGGCTCAAGCGAGTCTCTTGCCTCTGCCTCCCAAGTAGCTGGGCCTACAAGCGCCTGCCACAATGCCTGGCTATTTTTTGGTTGCAGCCATCATTGTTGTTTGTTGGGTCCGGGCTGGATTCGAACCCGCTGGCTCAGGTGTATGTGGCTGGCGCCTTAGCCACTTGATAATTTCTTATTGATCCTTAGAATTTTAAAATTCTCTACCTAGTTTCTTCATCACATGCCAGATGTCTAATAAACTCCAGGTTTCCACAGACCTATCTGTCAGACAATTCAAGTGGTCCCAGATTATAATGGTAGGGACAAACATTGCAGTTTAGGTGAATATTCCTCTTTCTACTCATCTCTCTCCACCCATAGAACTTGAATTAGTTCCTTTTCTTGGGGATAAAGAGGCTGGTCTCATTCCCTACCTTTGTCTAATCCAGGAACAGAAGTGTCACAGTGGGACACATTTTTAAAGAGAATAAGCAAATTGTATGAGGAAGAGTTATCTGAAAGGAGTTCAAAACAGCAGCCCAAAAGAGTTTGCTTGAGAAACTAGAAATCTAAGTGGTCCATACTATCTTTCCCCTTAGGTTGTTTCTGCTTCTGAGAAGGCAAGGGTGGCACCTGTAGCTCAAGCAGCTAAGGCACCAGTCACATACACCCAAGCTGTGGATTCGAATGTGGCCAGGGCCTGCCAAACAATGACAAATACAACCAAAAAATAGCCAGGTATTGTGGCGGGTGCCTGTAGTCCCAGCTACTCAGGAGGCTGAGGCCAGAGAATTGCTTATGCCTGGGAGTTTGAGGTTGCTGTGAGCTGTGCCGCCCAGGCATTCTACCCAGGGCAATAGCTTAAGGCTCTTTCTCAAAACAAACAAACTGAGTAGGCAGACTGGGTGCAGTGGCTTGTGCCTGTAATCCTACCACTCTGGGAGGCCAAGACAGGTGGATCACTTGAGCTCAGGAGTTTGAGCTGAACAGTCTGAACAAGATCAAGACACCATCTCTACTAAAAATAGAAAAACTAGCCACGCACTGTGGCAGGTACCTGGAGTCCCAGCTACTTGGGAGGCTAAGGCAAGAGGATCTCTTAAGCCCAAGAGGTACTGTGAGCTACGACACTAGGGCACCATACTCAAGGTGACTGAGTGAGATACCATCTCCAAACAAAACAAAACAAAACAAACTGAGAAGGCCACTGTGACTTTCATCTCTCATCTCTGAGAATACCCTGCTCTACCCTGCTCTGCCCTACTCCCCTCCTGTACCTTGGTGCACATGGAAAGGTTCTCTTTTCCCCTTGGTTTTTTCAGGGGGAAAAAAGTTGTAATTCTTCAAAAAGGAGCTTTACTAGTAATAAAGAGGGAAACAAAACAAAGGGAAATTCAAAGATATAAACCTGTGTATTTACAAAGGGCAAATTACTTATGTTAAACTAAATAACAGTTTGTTCACTCCAAGTTGCTGCCACAGCATCTTTTTTCTGGGAATAAATTAAAACTTTTCAATGTTAAACCTGAAATACATTAATATTGCTGTGACTAGTTCTGGTGAAACTGAGAATCTTTCTTTCCCTTCCTTCTTTCCTTCTTTCTTTTTTTCTTCCTTCCCTCTCTCCTTCCTTTCTTCTCTCCTTTCCCTCTTTCTCCCTTCCTTTTTATTGTGATAAAATATATATAAGATAAAATTTACCATCTTAACCATTTCTTTTTTCTCCTTTTCTTTCTTTCTGTCTTTTTTTGGGGGGGGGAGATAAAAGTGTCATTCTATCATCTGGACTAGAGTGCAGCGGCATCAACCTAGCTCACAGCAACTTCAGACTCCTGAACTGAAGTGATCCTCCTGCCTCAGCTTCCCAGGTGGCTGGGACTACAGGCATGCACCACCATACCCAGCTAATTTTTCTATTTTCAGTAGAGATGGAGTACTCAATTTGTTCAGATTGGTTTTCATCTCCTGAGCTCAAGAAATCCTCCCACCTTGGCCCTCAGAGTGCTAGGATTATAGGTGTGAGTCACTGCACCCAGCCAATCTTAAACATTTCTAAGTGTACAGCTCAATGGTATTAAATACATCCATGATGTTGTGCAACCATCACTAACATCCATCTCCAGAAATCTTTTCATCTTATTAATCTGAAACTCTATACCCAGTAAATAATAACTCCCCATTCTTCTCCCTCCAACCCCTTGACAATCACCATTCTACTTTCTATCTTTATGATTTTGAATGCTTTAACTACTTCATATAGTGGTACCATATAGTATTTGTCTTTTTGTGCCTGATTTATTCCTCTTCACAAAATGTTCTCAAGGTTTATCCATGTTGTAACATGGCTGAAATTTCCTTCCTTTTTTTTAAAGAAAAAAAGATTGTTTATTCAATTTAATTTCGTTGATATAGGCAGGATTTCACAGACCATCAGCTTTATATGAAAGATCATTTAAGTTATTTATTCGTTTATTTTTGAGACAGAATCTCACTTTGTCACCCTGGTTGGAGTGCTGTGGAGTCACAGCTCACAGCAACCTCAGACTCTTTGGGCTCAAGTGATCCTCTTGCCTCAGCCTCTCAAGTAGCTGGCACCTGCCACAATCCTGGCTATTTTTTAGAGACCAGGTCTCCCTCTTGCTCAGGCTGGTCTCCAACTCCTGAGTTCAGGCGATCCACCTACCTAGGCTTCCCAAAGTGCTAGGATTATAGGCATGAGCCCTCTTGCCTGACCCTTTCCTTCCTTTTTCAGGCTGAATAACCATTTCATTGTATGGATATACCATATTTTGCTCAACCATTCTTCTGTTGATGGATGCTCAGGTTGGTTCCACATTTTAGCAACTGTGAATAATGCTACTATGAACATGGGTTGCAAATATCTCTTTGAGATCCTGCTTTTTTGTTGGTATATACCTAGAGTGAAATTGCTAGATCCTGTAGTCATTCTGTTTTCTAATTTTTGAGGAATCGCCATGGTGTTTTCCACAATGGTGCATTATTTTATGCTTCCACCAATGGTACAAAAGTGTTTCAATTTCTCAAAATCTTCACAAACATTTGTTATTTTCTAATTTTTGATAGTTTTTATCACAATGGACATAAGGTGGTATCTCATTGTAGTTTTATTTGCATTTCTCTAATTAATGATGTTAAGTATCTTTTCACATGCCTTTTGGCCATTTGTATATCTTCATTTTTTATTTATTATTATTTTTTATTAAGTCATAACTTTGTATATTGATGCATTTATGGGGTTCAGGGTACTGCTTCGATATACAATGTGAAATGCTTACATTGAACTAACACATCCATCACAATTATACTCATTTCTTAATAGTTATTAAAAGTAAGTAATACTTACTCTACTTTCTGGACTATAGTTATGTTTTGCCATTCGTATGAGTGTGTAGGTGGTTATACATTGATTTCATACTAGCATTGAGTACATTGGATACTTTTTTTCCATTCTTGAGATACTTCACTAAGAAGAATACATTCCAGCTCCATCCAGGTAAACATAAAAGTTGCGAAGTCTCCATCTTTTTATGGCTGCATAGTATTCTGTGGTGTACATATACCACAATTTGTTAATCCATTCATGGGTCGATGGGCACTTGGGCTGTTTCCATGTCTTGGCTATTATTAATTGGGCTGCAATAAACATTCTGGTGCAAATGTCTTTGTTGTAAAATAATTTTTGATCGTCTGGATATATACCTAGTAGAGGAATTGTAGGATCGAACGGGAGGTCTACTTTTAGTTCCTTGAGTGTTCTCCAAACTTCTGTCCAAAAGGGTCGTATTAGCTTGCATTCCCACCAGCAGTGTAGAAGCGTTCCCTTCTTTCTGCATCCGTACCAACATCTGTAGTTTGGGGATTTTGTGATGTGGGCTAGTCTTACTGGAGTTAGATGATATCTCAGAGTGGTTTTGATTTGCATTTCTCTGATGATTAAGGATGATGAGCATTTTTTCATGTGTTCGTAGGCCATGCACCTGTCTTCATCAGAGAAGTTTCTGTTCAAGTCTCTTGCCCACATAGAAATAGGGTTACTTATTCTTTTCTTACTGATTAGTTTGAGTTCTCTGTAGATTCTAGTTATGAGACCTTTGTTGGAAGCATAAACTGCAAAAATCTTCTCCCATTCTGAAGGTTGTCTGTTTGCTTTACTTACTGTGCTCTTGGCTGTGCCAAAGCTTTTTAGTTTGATCAGATCCCAGTAATGGATTTTTGGTGTTGCTTCAATTGCCCAGGGGGTCCTCCTCATAAAATATTCTCCCAGGCCAATTTCTTCAAGTGTTTTCCCTGCACTCTCTTCTAATATTTTTGTAGTTTCATGTCTTAAGTTTAAATCTTTTATCCAGTGAGAATCAATCTTTGTTAATGGTGAAAGGTGGGGGTCCAGTTTCAGTATTCTACAGGTTGCCAGCCAGTTCACTCAGCACCATTGGTTAAACAGGGACTCTTTCCCCCACTGAATATTTTTGTCGAAGATCAAATGACAATAAGCAGCTGGGTTCATCTCTTAGTTCTCTATCCTGTTCCATAAATCTACTGCTCTGTTTTTGTTCCAGTACCATGCTATTTTGATCACTATAGGTTTATAGTATAGCCTGAAGTCTGGTAATGTGATACCTCCTGAGTTGTTCTTATTTCTAAGTAATGTATTTGCTATTTGAGGTTTTTTTTGATTCCATATAAAACAAAGTACTATTTTTTCAAGTTCTTTAAAGTATGACAATGATGCTTTAATAGGAATTGCATTAACTCTGTAGATTGCTTTGGGTAGTATGGACATTTTAACAATGTTGATTCTTCCCAGCCCTGAGCATGGTATGTTTTTCCATTTGTTAACATCTTCAGCTATTTCTTTTCTCAGAGTTTCATAGTTCTCTTTATAGAGATCTTTCACGTCCTTTGTTAGGTAAATTCCCAGATATTTCATCTTCTTTAGCACTATTGTAAAAGGAATGGAGTCCTTGATTTTTTTTTCAGCTTGACTATTGTTGGCATATATAAAAGCTACTGACTTGTAAGTATTGATTTTGTATCCTGAGATGCTGCTGTATTCTTTGATCACATCTAAGAGTTTTGAAGTTGAGTCCCTGGGATTTTCCCGGTATTGGATCATGTCATCAGCGAAGAGTGCGAGTTTGATCTCCTCTGACCCTATTTGGATACCCTTGATCGCCTTCTCTTGCCTGATTGCAATGGCTAAGACTTCCATTACTATGTTGAATAGCAGTGGAGACAGTGGGCATCCTTGCCTCGTTCCTGATCTGGGTGGAAATGTTTTCAATTTTATACCATTCAATATGATATTGGCTGTGGGTTTGCTGTAGATGGCCTCTATCAGTTTAAGAAATGTCACTTGTATGCCTGTTTTCTTAAGAATTCTGATCATGAAAGGATGCTGGATAGTATCAAAGGCTTTTTCTGTGCCAATTGAGAGAATCATATGGTATTGGTTTTTATTTTATTGATGTGATGTATTATATTTACAGATTTGTGTATATTGAACCAACCCTGTAACCCTGGAATAAAACCAACTTGATCATGGTGTATAATTTTTTTGATGTGTTGTTGAATTCTGTTTGCTAAGTTCTTATTATTTTTGTATTAATATTCATTAATGATATTGTTCTACAATTTTCTTTCTTTGTTGGATCCTTTCCTAGTTTGGGTATCAGGGCAATATTTGCTTTATAGAATGTGTTGGGAAGTATTCTTCTTTTTCTATGCTTTGGAAAAGGTTGTATAATATAGGTACTAGTTCCTCTTGAAAAGTTTGATAGAATTCGGATGTGAAGCCATCTGGTCCTGGACTTTTCTTTTTAGGGAGATTTCATATTGTTGATGCTATTTCAGTGGTTGACATAGGTCTATTCAAGATTTCTAATTCTTTCTGGTTGAGTCTAGGAAGGTGGCGTGCTTCCAGGTAATAGTCCATTTCCTTCAGATCCTATAAATTTCCCTCTTAGGACTGCCTTTGAAGTATCCCACAGATTTTGATAATTTGTGTCTTCATTATCATTTAGTTCCAAAAATTTGGTGATTTCCTTTTTAATCTCGTCTTTGACCCAGCTCTCATTCAGCCTAAGATTATTTAGCTTCCAGGACTTTGAGTATGAAGCGTTCCAATGCTGTTGAGTTCAAGTTTTATTCCATGGTGGTCCAAAGAAGATACAAGGAATAATTTCTACACTTTTAAATTTGCTGAGGATAGACTTGTGCCCTAGGATATGATTTATTTTGGAGTATGACCCATGGGCTGATGAGAAGAATGTATATTCAGTTTTATTAGGGTGTAATGTTCTGTAGAGGTCTGTAAAGTCCATTTGTTCTGGGGTCAGATTTAAGTCTAATTTTTTTTGTTTAGTTTCTTCTTGGAAGATCTATCTAAAACTGTCAGAGGGGTGTTAAAATCTCCAACTATTATACTGCAGGAAGATATCAAGTTGTTCATATCCATTAGGGTCTGCTTTATGAATTGAGGAGCATTCTGGTAGGGTGCATAAATGTTAATTATTGAAATCTCTTCATGTTGGGTGTTTCCCTTGATATATATGTAGTGATCTTCCTTATCTTTCTTTATCTTTATTGGTTTAAAGCCAATTGTATCTGCTACTAAAATTGCAACTCCTGCTTTTTTCTGGTTTCCATTTGCCTGTATTATACAAGTCCATCTCTTCACCCTGAGTCTATTTTTATCTTTTAAGGTAAGGTGAGATTCTTATATACAGAAGATATCCTGTCTGAGTTTATGTATCCAGTCAGCCAGCTTGTGCCTCTTTAGAGGACAATTTAAACCATTCACATTAATTGAGAGAATTGATAAGCCTGGTTGTGTTTTGGGTGTCATGATTTTCAGATGTCTAGTGGACAATTTTATTCCTTTCACCACTGTGGAAGTTGGGTTTTGCTCAAAATTTCTGGGTGAGTTTACTTTGGAGGTAGAGCATTGCACTGGTTGTTGTGGAGGATAGGTCTGAGAATATCCTGGAGAGCTGGTTTAGTTATGGCAAATTTCTTCAACATGTCTATGTCTCTAAAGTATTTGATTTCTCCATCACAAATGAAACTTAGTTTAGCTGGATAGAGGATCCTGGGCTGGAAGTTGTTTTGTTTTAGGAGACTGAAGGTCAATGGCCATCTTCTTCTGGCTTGAAACATTTCGGCTGAGAGATCTGCGGTCATTCTGATATTTCTCCCTATGTAGGTGATGCTTTTCTTATGTCTGGCTGCTTGCAAAATTTACTCCTTTGTCTTAACTTTGGCAAAGTTAATCACAATGTGTCTAGGAGATGCTTTATTTTTATTTGGATTGAGTCTTGCTGGGGTTCTGAAACTGTCTGCTATCTGAAGTTCTGTATCTTTTGCAATGTTTGAGAAATTCTGCAAAATCTCTTGGAGTAGAAGATCTGTACCTTTAGGGCCATCTTCTTCTCCTTTGGGAATTCCTATAAGCTGAATGTTTGATCTTTTGGAGTGATCCCACAACTTTCTCAGGGAATGATCAGTTTTTGCTCTCCATTTGTCTGCCTCTTTGAGTGTTTGGGAACATTCAAAAGCTTTGTCTTCAGTTTCAGAGATCCTTTCTTCTGCCTGGTCAAATCTATTACTGAGGGATTCTACTGTATTTTGGAGCTCCTCAACTAACTTTTTCATTTCCTTGAGCTCTGCTATCTCTTTTCTCATTATATCCATGTCTTTGGTGACTTGGACTTTGAGTTCATTAATTTCTTGAGACAACTTTAGAACTACTCTTTAGAATGCAATTTCTATCTTTTCTTCCATTCTATTTATCTTATTTGCCATCCATATTCTGAATTCAGTTTCTGACATTGCTGCCATTTGTCTGTGCATGGCATTGTCGGTTGTATCTCCTATATCATTTCTTGGGGGTGTGTGGGTATGTGATCTACTCTGATTATTCATGTTGCCAGAGTTCTTCTGTTGGGTCTGCACCATGTTTATTTTCCACTGTTTGGTTATTAGAACTGGCAGGGTGAGATTGAATTGGGGTTCCCAGGTAGTAGAGATAGCCCTTACCAAAGCTCTAGGCTTTGTAATTGTGGTTTATCTCCTATAACCTTACAAAGGTCCCTTTCAGAGTTTTGGAAGGAGACTCTGAGGACCTACTTGATGAGATAGCACAGGCTACCTCTGTTTTGGTATCAGCCAACCTCTACCCTATCCTAAGAAACCACACTATTAGATTTAAATCTCAACTGTGAAGAGATACCAATAGCTGTGGTGCCCAGACCCCACCCTTCAGATCTTTTACACTATAAAACTTTGAAGGTTAACCTCAGAATGTCCCTGTCTGGACACAGGTTTCAACAAAATTGTCTCAGACAGTGCAAACCCTGCCCAACAGAGGGGGATTCAAGGACAATTCAAAGCACAATTGTAGCCAGGGATCCACACTCCCACCCACTAGACTCAGTCACACTATTGTCTGCTTCTCTGCTCACAGGCCAGCTGAAGCAGGGGCAATGCCCCTGCCCACTGGTCTCAGTCCCCACACAACTAGCTTCTGCTTGCCAGACCAGTTGGAGTCAGGAGACCATGTCCCCTCCTTGCCAGTCTCAGTCCACTGCATGGCAAGCCTCTGTTCGCAGGCTCTGTTAGAGTTAGAGCACCACACTCCACCCACAGGTCTTAGTCCTCACCTGGTAAGCCTCTGCTCACCAGCCCCACTGGAGGCAGTGGAGCGTGCCCCAGCCCTCAGGTCTTGGTTCACACCCAGTAAGTCACTGCTCAAGGGTTCTGCTGGAATCAGGAGACCATGCCCTTGGTCTCAGGTCACAGTCTGCACCTATCAAGCCTCTGCTCGCAGGCCCAGCAGGGGCTGGGGACCAAATCTGTCTGCAGAACTCAGTCCACATGAGGCAACCATTCTCCCGTGGGTACCATCAGAACTGGGGGTTCTGTGCCCCATCCCACCAGACACAGCCCAGACGAGGGTCAACATTACTACTGGCCGGACATAGTCATAACCAGGGGACTGCTCCTCCTCCCGCTGAGTGTCCCTTACACCCTCTTTCTTCCCGTTTAGTCACAGATTCTGTCCTGATGGTTGGTGGGCCACACTATGCCCAGATCTCTGGACAAGACCAAACACTCTATGCTCTGCAAGGGGCAGAACTTCAGACGGCCATGCGAGGGAGAAGGGATAGACTGGGAGTTTAGACTTGTGGGGAAAAATACCTGTTCAATTTTATTCCTGGCAGGGTGGTGTCTAGGTTGATAAGTGGGACCTCCCAGGAGAAAGAGACCTGGAGTTTAGCAGCTCTCTCCAGGGAGGTAATAAAATGAGAGGTCTTTTGTTCCCTGCTCATTCGCAGATAGCCTGCAGCAGGCTTCCTGCTTGGGGGAGGGGTCTTCCGTCCTTTAGTCAATAGGCTTTGTACAAGTAATTTGTTTACTTGAATGCTCTTCCTTGGAGTTAGTTTGCCGAACTTCTTTCTTGGCTCAGCTCCCTGTCTTTGGCTTCATAGAGTCTGATTCTGTCCAGGTTTTCTTCCTCTGCTCAGTAGCCTCTGACAAGGGTTGCTACCAGTTGGCCATCTTCTCTGAATTCCCCTCGTTTTATATACAATTTGAAATATTTTCATCAAACTGGTTAACATAGCCTTCGCAGCATTTTCTTAGTTATTGTGTTAAGACATTTATATTCTACACTTAGTAAATTTCACATGTACCCTTGTAAGATGCACTGTAGGTGTGGTCCCACTGATCACCTTCCCTCTCCCCATTCTCCTCCTCCCCTCCCCACCCTCTCCCTTTTCCCCTTCTTCTTGGGCTATAGTTGGGTTATAGCTTTCATATGAAAGCTATTAATTGGTTTCATAGTAAGGCTGAGTACATTGGATACTTTTTCTTCCATTCTTGAGATACTTTGCTAAGAAGAATATGTTCCAGCTTCATCCATGTAAACATGAAAGAGGTAAAGCCTCTATCTTTTTTTAAGGCTGCATAATATTCCATGCTGTACATATACCACAATTTATGAATCCATTCGTGGGTCAATGGGCACTTAGGCTTCTTCCAAGACTTAGCAACTATGAATTGGGCTGCAATAAACATTCTGGTACAAATATCTTTGTTATAATGTGATTTTTGGTCTTCTGGATATATACCTAGTAGAGGAATTGTAGGATTGAATGGCAGGTCTATTTTTAGATCCCTA
>CAUYON010160953.1:0-13978 GCA_963573935.1 Arctocebus calabarensis
GGTTTTGTTTTTTTTGTTTTTTGAGACAGAGCCTCAAGCTGTCACCCTAGGTAGAGTGTCCTGGCATCACAGCTCACAGCAACCTCCAATTCCTGGGCTCAAGCAAGTCTCCTGCCTCTGCCTCCCAAGTAGCTGAGACTACAGGCACCCACCACAACACCCGGCCCTTTTTTGGTTGCAGCCATCATTGTTGTTTTTGGCAGGCCCAGGCTGGATTCGAACCTGCCAGCTCAGGTGTACGTGGCTGGCGCCTTAGCCTACTGAGCCACAGGTGCCGAGCCTGTCTCAAAACTTTCATAGTGACCTATGTATCCCTAGCAGTGTGATAAAAGCTTTGCCTGATAAGTTTTTTTTTTTTTTTTTTGAGACAAAGCCTCAAGCTGTCACCTTGGATAGAGTGCCGTGGCATTATACCTCACAGCAACCTCCGATTCCTTGGCTCAAGCGAGTCTCCTGCCTCTGCCTCCCAAGTAACTGGGATTACAGGCGCCCGCCACAACGCCCGGCCATTTTTTGGTTGCAGCCACTATTGTTGTTTGGCAGGCCCGGGCTGGATTCGAACCCGCCAGCCCAGGTGTACGTGGCTGGCGCCTTAGCCCGTTGAGCCATAGGCGCCGAGCCCTGATAAGATTTTTTGACTCAGACTAATTCAAGTCCAAAATGTGAAGGGGTTGAGGGAGAGAAGGTTGGAAGGATGTAGGCAATTTATTAATATGAAAGCAAATAAAATGCTGAACAACCAGCCTTGGGGAAGTAGCAGAACCATCAGTTTGGGGCATGGAAAGTAACAGCCGATTCATGTTGGGCACCACTGCTACAGTGAAGCAGCCCCAACCCAGTGTCACTCTGCTTCAAATTCTTAAAGGAGAGAGACAACTCCAACACCCTGGCCAGGGGAGGGTGGACCCCCTAATTGGCAGTCCTGTCATTACCACATGCAAACTGCATCCAGGGCAGAATCAAACTACTGACACCATCAGCCTGGTGCAGTGGCTTGCACCTATAATCCTAGCACTCTGAAGGGCTGAGGTGGGAGGATTGCTTGAGCTCAGGAGTTCGAGACAGGCAAGAGCAAGACCCCCTCTCTGCTAAAATAGAAAAGCTAGCCAGGCATTGTGGCACCTGTAATACCAGCTATTCAGGAGGCTGAGGCAAGAGAATTGCTTGAGCCCAAGAATTTGAGATTGCTGTGAGCTATGATGCCTTGGCACTTAACCCAGGGCAATAGAGTGAGACTCTGTCTCAAAAAAAAGAAGAAGAAGAAGAAAATGAAAGAAAAGAAAAAGAAAAAGCCGACTGATACCAGAAAAGGGGGAGACTACCTAGAAGACAAAACCAAGAGACTGGGACGGAAGAATGCCTTGGAAAGAACACGGAAGGCTCGCTCAAGCCAGCATGGGGTAAGGCAGGGAGGCCTCCCGGAGGAAGCTGCGCCTGAACAGAGGAGACCTGAAGACCCGAAGGACCTTCCTGGGGAGGGACGGGTGAAGGCAGCATTGCCCAGTGGCAAATGCACAGGTGTGAGTGAGTCCACCCAGGGCTCTTCTGTTGCGAGGACTAGCACCCCTCTCAGTGGCTCACAGGAGGTGGGATGTGTGTTTCTAGGGATGCGGAGACTCCCAGGGAACCCCGAGGAAGCAGAACAGCCAGTGTCAGGAAGAAGCTCCTGAGGCAGCGGCTGGTGGTCAGCGTCTGTTGGTGTCTCTCGCAGCTCCTCCGTCCTGCTCTGCACACCTCTTCTCCTCAACTCCCCGCCCCATCTGGAGGAGTCTCTACCTCTTCATAACTTCTATGTTCACGTGACCCCGGTGGCCACTCTTTCTCTATTTTCCTTGCCCATTAAGCTCAAGCCCCTACCAGTGGCAGGGAGCATCCCCTGAGGGCCTCTCCTAGGAGAGGGATCTGGGGGGTGCAGCTCACCTTGGTGAGCTGACTGCACCATTCTGGCCCTTAGGTGGGTCAGGAATAGGCCATCGCTTGAGTTGGGTGTCCCTGACCTGGCCCATGGACTGCTCGCTGAGGAAGAGCCTCTGAAGGTAGCAGGCACAGGCAGGAGGCCCACACAGTGTGACCTGTCCAGGGACCAGAGCTGCACAGGCATTCGGGTCAGCTCTCGAAGGAGCCTGCATTCCATGCCAAGGCATTTAGTCTTCATCTCACGGACCACAGAAGCCCTCAAAATGTCAGGAACAGGGAATTGGATGAGATCACTTGGCCTGGCCTCAGCCAAAGTTGAAAACTTGTGATCCACAGCCCTTTTCTGATGGCCTGTTTTTCTGACATCTTGAATTGGTTGTCCACATTTAAAACTTTGCAGATGTTATGTAAAAATAATCCAGATTTCTGTCAAGATTAGGCAATGCAGATGAGTATTCCTACAAGGTCAGGAACCATCAAGTAGAGTAGCCACGTCCCCTTGGGTGCTCCAGTCTGCCAGGATCCTCACCCAGTCGACTTTGTACCCGTAAGCCGTGGGCTGGCCCTCCCAGGGCTGGAGTTTCACACGTAAGTGAGCCAAACAGACTGCAGACACAGCATGAAGCTGCCGGCAGAGGGACCTGGAGAAGAGGAGAAAGTGGTGAAATTTGGGTACTGATTCAGGGAACAGAGGGCTTTGGGAGAAAAACCACCTAAGAACAGGGATCACTCTGGTCTCCACTCCACACAGGAGCAGGTGATTTGTGCTTGCAAAATTCTACTCTGCTGCTTTGTCTTTTTTTTCTGCAAATGCCTCTTTGGTACAGTCTTAACATGGCACGCTCACTATCAGAAAGGGCCCAGACTACTGTGTGTCTCTGCTCTTTCTGGCCCACGTCACCAGGTCTCTCTTCATTTGACCTCAGCTTGTCACTTGACATTTTTTCCCCATTCTCTTTCTCCCAATTACATTTCTCTACTTTTCCAAATGTGCAAAGCAATTTGACTTGCCTGGCAATTCCCTAATTCCCTTCTCTCGGGCTTTCTTTGTAATCTCTCTCTCTCTCTCTATTTCTTTTGAGACAGGGTCTTGCTGTATCATCCAAGCTGGTAACTCCTGGACACAAGCAATCCTGCCAACTCAGCCTCTTGCTATGTTGTTGAGGTTGCCCTGGGAATATCTTAAAACATTAGAAAAAATAGCCCGGCATTGTAGCGGGCGCCTATAGTCCCAGCTATCAGAGAGGCTGAGGCAAGAGAATGGCTTTGAGCCCAAGAGTTTGAGGTTGCTGCAAGCTATGACGCCTCGGCACTCTACCAAGGGTGACAAAGTGTGTACTTGGTCTCACAAAACCCCAAAACATAACGAAAAACAAAAAGGACACTAGAAAATACTGAATGTGAGAGCTTCCAAGACTGGATCCCCCAAATCTAAGCACTTCAGACAGTTCTCCAGCTTAGTTATTTTCTGGAGATCTTGTTGAAATGTGTCCCAGATATGTGTGTTACTTTGGAGGAAAAGACATTGGATAAATGTTTGCAATTGGATTTCATCCTGGGGCAGGAATTCAGTTTCTCAACAAGAATTGGACTAGGGTTCTGAAATCTCACTGCATGGGTTCAAATCTCAGCTCTACCACTTCCAACCGCTGCGTTGTAGGCATGTTCCTTAACCTAAGTTCATTTTCTCATTTATAACTTGGGGATAATTATAGTGCCCACTTTGTGAGGTTTGGGGAGGGTTAATGGAATAACATGTGCAAAGAGCTTAGCCCAGTGCCTGGTGCAGAACAATGCTCAAGAAAGAGCAGCTATTATTAATTGCCAGTATTATTGCCAGGACCAACTAACATGTGTTCTACTTGCCAATATAACCACTATTGTTTTATCACTATCTTTGGTGTTTTCTCTGTAATTCCAGGATAAAGAAGTTGGGTTTTGGATTTCCAAGATAATGTACTGGTATTTTAAAGCAAAGTATCTTAAGTAAACAATTTGTTTATAGTTTGGGCACAGGTGGGAGGGCTATACTTTGAACTCAGCTGTCATGGATTGAAGTCTCAGAGGTGGGTTTTTGAAAGGAATCCTAGCTTTGCTTGGAGTTCAAAGCTCTGTTGGGAAATGGTAAATGCTAGCCTTTAATTGTAAATGAACTCTCCAGCCACAAGGGATGCAGAGTCAAGTAAACAAACAACTGATTCTGCTATCTGGGGTTTCCTTTTAAAATCTGGTGTCTCCCCCTCCCATTTTACAGACCAACTTGAGTAGAAGATGCACCTCTTGGAGAAACCTGGCTGAGATCCTGAGGAAAGGGACTACCTGCAAGGCAATCCCACAGTGGAGGTCTCCCTTTTTTGTCAGCAAGCTCTGCCTTATGAAGCTGTCTTTTTGTCATCCCTTGGGGGCTGGCTCAAACCTTGGGGTTTTACCTAGAGAATTTCAGTTGTATTTTATTTCAGGAACATAAGATGTTATCTAAGGTAACTTTAACATGGCTCATAATATCACCCTCCTCCCTTCTGCATAAACTGCACATTCTTTCCATTGTTAACACTATTCATGGCAGGGCAGCGGCTCCTCAAGGCTGTGCTGGAATTATAGGCCACTTTGTTTGGAGAACAGCTCAGGAAGGTTGGCACCATTGATTTGCATCGGTGCCTCCAGAACAGCCTTTGCCTTCTCCTTAAAGATACTATCAAAACTGTGAAATTCATTAAATAGCCCTAGAAATGGATCAGGTTATTTAACACAACATCCCTAATGGCGCAATATCTCAGCTGTCTGCACTGATAGTGAACATTGTCTTGGATAGTGTTATCAGCCCAGGACACCCGCTATGAATATTGATCCCAAGCTTGTTACAGGCATCACTTGCCATCAGGACAGGTCAGGGTTGGAACCCACCCAGCATCAAAGCAATTTAAAGACAGCACTCAGGCAGAATGTTAATGCTCACACTGAACACACACACACACACACCCCAAGTCCACGTGCAGAGGGAAGCTGGCTTACTAGATATGGATATAGGTATCACATAGGAACGTCTTGGGTATAAATACTTGAGTGAAGATGTTAAGATGGCAAATGTATCGTCAAGTTGAACCCAAAAAGGAGGCCTCACTGCCACCTGGTCTTTTAAAAAACAGGTGGCCAGAAAAAAATTCTCCTAGGACTTTTCCTTCCATGCTCCCCCAAACTGAAGCATGTATGTTATTCTTTGGGTAGGATGCTTCTGTTTAAGTTGGATAAAAGAGACTATTTCTATTCCTCCAAAGTGAATGGGGGATATAGCAGAGTGTCCTGTGTCATCTGTTGCCTGAAGCCAAGTACTAAGCGTGAGAGTTCACATAACCTTGCCATGCCCTGAACACACCAGAAAAATAGACGGCAAGAAAAATTTAAAAATACTGAGGGTGACGGGTTTGAACCCAGCCCCCCACCAAAGTGCAACAACAACAAAAATAGCCAGTGTTGTGGCAGACGCCTATAGTCCCAGCTACTCGGAAGGCTGAGGCAAGAGAATCACCTAAGCCCAAGAGTTGGAGGTTGCTGTGAGCTGTGACGCCACAGCACTCTGCCAAGGGCGACAAGGTAAAACTCCATTTCAAAAAAAAAAAAAATTGACAGGTTAGGGTAGTGCCCATAGCTCAGTGGGTAGCCATGTACACCCAGGCTGGTGGATCGGAACCCAGCCCAGGCCTGCTAAACAACAATAACTACAACAAAAAAATAGCCAGGCATTGTGGCAGGCACCTGTCATCCCAGCTACTTGGGAGGCTGAGGCAAGAGAATTGCTTAAGCCTACGAGTTTGAGGTTGCTGTGAGCTGTGATGCCACAGCACTCTACTGAGGGCACTGAGGGTGTCATAGTAAGACTGTGTCTCAAAAAAAAAAAAAATTGACAGGTTCTTGGCTTTCTCTCCAATTTGTTGCTTCTTCCTTTGGTGGTGGGGGGTCTTTCCTATACTTAACATCTGCAGACCTCAAGGGAAAGATGACTCACATAATTGAAACAAAAATTTTTATTTTTATTTTTTTGAGACAGAGCCTCAAGCTGTCACCCTGGATACAGTGCTGTGGCATCACAGCTCACAGTAACTTCCAATTCCTGGGCTCAAGCGAGTCTCTTGCCTCCGCCTCCCAAGTAGCTGGGACTACAGGCACCTGCTGCAACGCCCGGCCATTTTTTTTTTTTTGGTTGCAGCCATCATTGTTTGGCGGGCCCGGGCTGGATTCGAACCCACCAGCTCAGGTGTACGTGGCTGGTGCCTTAGCCCGTTGAGCCATAGGCGCCGAGCCAAAACAAAAATTTTTGAGATCTATAAAGTTCAATGAAAATATTTCAGGTTTGGGATGCTCATGCCTGTCTGGGCCTTCCTTGTGCCTCTGGTTTGGGGCATGGAGTGCCCTCTAGAATGCCAGCCTGCCAGCCTGTGAAAAGCATCTCAAGGCTTCTTACAGGAGAAAGTAATAAGAGAGACTGTGGGAGGCCATATATTTCCATTCTGAGCTATCTTAAGGAAATCTATTCCTAGCTACCCTGAAAAACCTAAGTACAAACATATAAACACGAGTAGAAAAAGGTAAAAGGGACTAGGATGAATTGAGTGAGGGGGGAGAAAGAAGAAGGAAGGTAAAGAAAAAATCAAGAGAAAACTGGATGAGAAAGTTGCCAAAACAGAAAACAAAGTACCCCATCTGTATTTCAGGAAGAGTCTGTGATTTGGGGTCTTGGTTCCTTCCTGGGGGTCACCTTTTAGTTCCAGGGCCATCTTTTCCTTGGTTTTCCCATGGTATACATTCCCTTTGGAGGAAGGTGGTCCAGGGGGTTTGGGCAGGGCACTTCCTTTCCTGAGCTTTAAAAGCACAATCCATCTTCACTTCAGGACTGGAGCTCGCTTGAATTTTGGCAGGGCTTTCAAGTCCACAGGGAATATGGTAGCCGCTGCTGGGAGGGGCAGAATGGTTTGAATGAGAAAAGCTACAAGGAGCTGGCCTCTAAGGATGCCTCTTCAGTAACAGATGGGATTAGTAGCCCCCTGCACTTTCATGGGAAGGATTCTCCTTACCTGCTCAGACAATATTAATTGCCAAGGCATTGTTCGGAAACCCCATGGGCCTGGGAATAAAGGAATAGCAGACTTAAGAGGTGGCTGTGGGGTAGAAGTCTCGGAATTTGCTTAGTGCTCTCAGGCTGCAGTGTGCTCACCAAGTGACAAAGGAGGAAATGTTAGGATGGGCGTGGTTAGTGGAATCTTCCCCAGCCACTGATGTTTGGCATCCCAGGAAACTTGGCAGGGCAGATGGGAGCCATTTCAGTTGTCTCTCTTCTATCTCCTTAAATTCAAACCAGACAAGCATCTTTTAACCTTTTCCTTCTTCTAGGGGCTGGGAGGGGATGGAGGTCAGAGATGCAACCTGACCCCAGAGACACGATTTCTGTTGCAAGTGATGGAATTTCTGACTGTGAAGTGGCCTGACTTTAGGGCATCCAAGGGTGTGCTTGGGGTCACAGTAAACCAAGGTAGCCACCTTGAGCCATCTCACGTGGCACTGGATCCGCACTGATGTTTCCAACACACAAGGGCACAGTCATCTCTGTAAAACCATTGCTGGCCTCTGACTCAGCTGGGAAGACTCCAACACCGTGCAGGATTTTCTTCCTCTATTTCTTTTTTTTCTACTGAAAAAAAAAACATTGGTCCAGCAGAAGATCTGGGTTGGAACGCAGACTTTGTCACCAACCAACAGTATCCTTGGACAAATCCCGTCTCCTCTTTGAACCTCAGTTTCCCCATCTTTAAAACGGGTGCAGTGATTTGTGCCTCACCAGACGCCTCCCTCACGAGGATGCCCAGGGAATCAAGAGATCGCGCAAGCCCAGAGGCTTTGCATACTGTAAAAGGTGAAAAGAGGCTCGCTTTTTATTTCGAGGGAACTGTGTCTGAGGCTATTACTGTGATTCACTGGCGGGGCAGGAGATGTGCTGAGCTTTGACTTGAAGTGCTCAGCCCTCGGTGTTGATTCATCCCCAAATCAGAGACGGAAACACGGGGACAGAGCAAAAACTCAAGTTAGAGAAGGGCGCGTGTGTGCAAGGAGGTTCCTCGGGATGGAAGCCGTTCTCGCGCCCTCCTCGGGTCTCGGGACCGAGGCGAGAGGGGCGGACGGCACCATCCCCACGGGCACGCGCACCGGGCGCGCGGAGGCTCCCCCTAGCCTAGGTAAGCGCCCCCAGCGCGGCGTCGGGTAGTCCCGAGGCCAGTCTGGGCGCGCGAGTGCCAATCGGCGCACAGTCCCCCGCGGCTCTCTCCCCTCCCCTTCCTCAGTCTCTCTTGGTCGAGCGAGCCCAGCTCCAGGCTTGAGAGCTGCGGCCAAGCCTCGGCCGAAGCCAAGCCGGACGACCGTACCAGACCCTACGCTGCTGGCCCCAGGCCCGCAGTAGCGGGCATGCTGGCATGGCAGGACGGCGGAGCCAAGGCGGCTCCTTCCCACCACAAGATCTCCTTCTCGGTCCTGGACATCCTGGACCCGCAGAAATTCACCCGCGCTGCGCTCCCAGGCGTGCGCCTCGCTCCCCGGGAAACCAAGAAAAGTTTGGCGGAGGTCGAAGCGGGGAAGGACGGCCGCTCCGGAGACATGGGTCGACAGCAGGAGACCACTGGTAAGAATTCGAGGCGGCCCCTGTCTGGATAATGCGGTGGAGTATGTGGGGGGGAATAGCAAGGCCCGGATGAGTGGCCCTTAACAGTCTCCTCCCCAAAGAGAGAAGGCGCAACTAGATCAGGTACTAAGTGTAGCCCCTGTCTCGGAACGGGACTGAGGTGGAGAGGAGGCTCTTAGCATTCCAGGACAGGGATTTGCCACGGAAGCCCCCTCCTTGCTCACCCGCCTTTGCTCGCAGGGACAGCTAACACCCAGCGCCCACTTTGCCAGCTCACTTATTTATCCGGCATTTAAGGCTCTTCCCCCGTGCCAGGACCTGGGATGAAAAACTTTGGAACCTGCTAGGTAGACAACATCGTTATCACCACCCGCATTTTATGGATGAGAGAGCTGAAGGTGAGGCTTGTGCCCTGGTGTCGACGAGTAGCGAGGTCAGGTGCCTACGTCCAGCCACCCGGAGACACCCGGAGACAAGGCTGCCTCACACGCTCACTCACCAGACCCAGCGCTTCATCCAGGCGGGGGTTGAGGCGTGGGTGCGGCAATGGGAAGCTCTTAGTAATTTCTCCTCGAAACCCTTTTGGCTTACTCATAGCCCTCGCGGATACCTGACGAAGGGTTCAGGAAAGTTGTGGTTAAAGGAAGGGTGAAAGCAGGTCTTATGCTGGGTGAGGCTTGGGCGCGAGGTTCCCTGGAGGGTCAGGAGTTCAGGTCCCTAGGGAGAACTGGGCGTTGCACAGTCCCCTGCTCCCTTCTGCAAGTTTGGCGGTGATTGCCTGGGGCCCGGGGCGCCTCTGGCGGCCGCGCTTGGACCCGGGCAGGCGGCCTAGTAATTGTGCCGATCTTCTCTCCGCGGGGCCGTTCTCCCCTCCCCCACCCTCGTGATCGATATTCTATTACTGGCGCCTGCATATCTCCTGCCCACAGCTTGCAGGTACCGACTTCAAACCCCCTTTCCCTGTCTGATCCTAATATTGTTCGATTAAAACTTACCTTTAATAGATGACATCTATCGACCCGGCCCCGCACAAATCTGAAACTCTATTAACACGGCGGGAGAGAGACGTGGGAAAGGGGGAATTTCACTTTAAAGGCGGGGGGCGGGGTAAGCGAAGGGCCTAATAACTTTTTGTTAATTGAGAGGAGCGTTATACCAAAATAGACTTATAGGGACTGGGGAAGCACAACCCTAAACGCGCTTGACTTCTCGGTGTCTTAATGTAAGATGTCCCTACCCCCCATATGGCTGCCCAATAGACCCCAATAGGGTCCCTATTCTTTCTTAATGAAAGGTGTCATTCATTCACGTCACATATACTGCTTGGACGCCTATTTTCTGGCAGATTCATAAAGAGCTAGGGAATAACGCACCTCTAAGTGACTTGCGAAAATGTACTGTCCGGGGTGGGGAAGCGCGGTGTGGGGAGAGAGCAGAACTGGAGGTTTGGCTTGGGGAGAGCCGCGAGTTCTGTGGCGGTTTGGGGACCCGGACTGGCCGGGTCGTTTCAGGCTTCTGGTCACGGTCCCCTTCTCCCCTAGATGCTGCGGGCCGAGGCGCCGGTCCGGAGTCCCCGCTGGAGGGCTCCGAGGCTGAAGAGGAGGATGAGGACGCGGGACGGCCGCGGCGACGGGAGCGGGCTGCGCGCTTTGTGGCCGGCCCGGCGCGCTCTCCGGAGGCCCGGGCCGGGGCGTTGGTGGCTGGGGAGCGCGGCGCGGACGGCGGGGACGGCCCCGCGGAATCCCCGGGCTCGCCCGGCTCCCCGCGACCCCGGCGCCGGCGCGCAGAGCCCAATTGCGCCAAGCCGCGGCGCGCGCGCACCGCCTTCACCTATGAGCAGCTGGTGGCCTTGGAGAACAAGTTCCGGGCCACGCGCTACTTGTCGGTGTGCGAGCGCCTGAACCTCGCGCTGTCGCTCAGCCTCACGGAAACGCAGGTCAAAATCTGGTTCCAGAACCGCAGGACCAAGTGGAAGAAGCAGAACCCGGGCGCCGACGGAGCGGCGCAGGCGGGGGGCGGCGCGGCCCAGCCCGGGACGCCCGGGGCCGCAGCGGGGTCCTGCGGCGGCGGCGGCGCAGGGGGCAGCCCCGGCCCGCCGGGCCCTGGCGTTCTGCCCTTTCAGACTTTCCCCTCCTACTCGGCGGCCAACGTCCTCTTCCCGGCCACCGCCTCCTTCCCGCTGACTGCCGCCTCCGCTGGGAGCCCCTTCGCACCCTTCCTCGGGCCCTCGTACTTGACCCCTTTCTACGCTCCGCACCTATGAACCACAGTCCCTCCCGGCCCCCACCTGGCCGGGATTCGCCAGGGCCGGGCGTAATCGTGTGCCGGCTCCTCGAAGGAAGGCGCCGCTGCGCCAGGACCGCCCCCTCCTGGCGCGCGGCTGTCAGCGCGCCGCTGCCCTTCCAGCTGCCCGGAGACGCCGCAAGGGGGCGGGGAGCAGCCGGCCGCGGACTCCGGGCGCACCCTTTTCTGCCGGCGCACGCCCTAGGTCCACGAGGGCCGCAAAGGGGTCAGGGACCTATTATCTTAAAAAGTGTCCAGATACGGAGACAGACCTCAGATCATTCTGGACCTTGCTCTTCACTTTTGACCAGGTTTAATTCAGTTCAAGGGCTCTTTTTTGAAGGTGTTGGGTGCCCTGCTGTGCGCAGTCAAGAGGCATCTGCAAAGGTTCTAGCTCACTCAGAGGGTATGGAGCTTCCCCTTTCATAGCCGACTGCGTCCACTTCATACTTGATTATTGGCCCAAACCCAGGATTCCTTCCAAATACTCAATGAAGCTAGGAGAGCTTGGCTCATGCACAAATCGCCTGTGTGAAATGGACTGTTTTTAAAAATCCTTTAGAACTCAACGTTTCTAGATGGTTATTTAAGATTTGGATTGGAACACGATACTCATTCCAAACAGACTCTCCGCAGATTATTCCTGAGAGAGTGGGTACCTTATTTTTCTGGTAGGCCTCAAGTTTGTTTAGGAAGGGTAACCCAGCTTGGTAACTAGACTTGGCTGCTAGTGTAGACACAGGTCTGCTACACTGCACGTTTTGAGAACAGCTTGGGTCAAACCTCACGGTGATCCCAAATGCATAAAAATAATAAGGGAGTCATGGCTCAGCTAATATCACGGAGTCTATGCAGGAGGCTACCTATTTTGATTTGAGATATTTGATATTTTAAAACTTCAGTCTTGACTAATCTATCTGTCCCAGCAATTCCTGGGCTCCCAAACAGTGAGCCAGGTTTGGAGATAGCTGGCCCCACCAGCACACGCTACATATGGACATTTGTACTATTTTTTAAAAGCACAAACTCAGCGTTTTTAGATCTTCATCTAGGATTCCTAGAAATCGATTTGAAAGCAATTCTTGTTCCAAACAGACTTTCCTGGTATAGTGCTGTGAAAGTAATACTTCTTCCTGGGTGTAAGGAGCTACCATGGAAACCAAAACCATGTTCCTAACAGATTCAACTGCAAGAACTTACATGAACATACATTCTAACTGCTACTTTTCAAAAATCTCTCTTTAAAAAATTTAGATCTGGGCTGCGCCTGTGGCTCGGTCAGTAAGGCTCCAGCCTCATATACTGAGGGTGGTGGGTTCAAACCCGACCCCAGCCAAACTGCAACAAAAAAATAGCAGGGCGTTGTGGTGGGTGCCAGTAGTCCCAGCTACTGGGGAGGCTGAGGCAAGAGAACTGCCTAAGACCAGGAGTTGGAGGTTGCTGTGAGCTGTGTGACACCACGGCGGCACTCTACGCAGGGCAATAAAGTGAGACTCTGTCTCTACAAAAAAAAAAAGAGAAAATTTAGATCTTCCAAAAATTAACTTGCCAGTTTTGTTTGGAATCCTCTTCCTTTAGTTTTCTATGTAATACGATCTTGTAGCCTACGTCTCAGAAACCCAGGGGTTCCCGCTATGTCTTACATGTTTCATCCTCACTTTGATTACTTGTGGCCAGCTGAGATCTGTATGAATACTATATTCCCGGGTATTTCTTTGTAGCCTATGTGGTTAACAATTAAATTGAATGAGCAATGTCTTCAAAGTAAAAGCACACTATTTGGTATTGGGAACACATTTGTTATAATTTTGAAATATCTAGTTCTATTATCAGGAATGATGGAAGATACCTACCTTTTTCCTAAATTAAGACTTCATAATTGAGTCATGAAAGTTTGAGAGTAAATATTACTTACTATTTAGACTCCTTTCTATCCTAAAGAAGAAAAATATCCCCCAAACAACACATTATAACCTTCTAAAAGACAACTGGTGCTAGATGAGATTAAAAAGGCAGTTACTGTAATGGAGAATTTTATTTTGTTCACTTTGCATGTTGGTAAACACTTCTTCAATAACTGCTTGTTGGGTTCCCAAAGGTACTAATCCAGGTGTATGAACAGGCAAGTCAAGTGCACAGGGCAAAGTCTGTAACAAAGCTGAATTTCTGTAATAAGGGGAAATATTTAATTCCAGTTCTCTCAGATGATAGAATCAAGGACTTCAGTTAAAAAGATGGCACGGGGTGGGGGGGGAGGCAGGAGGCTCCCCTTTGGACTGGCATGATCCTGTAATTCCTGACTCTCGTTTCCACAAACTGTCATGGAGTAATGCTTGAGGCGTGTGACTTTGAACTTCTGCTGCTTTAAAAGGCCCAGTGGCTTTCCAACCAAATCCTTAGACTCAATTTATTGGTGTGTTTGTCTAATAAATTCTTTTGTAATAAACTTTCTTTGATTTCTTGTTTAATTACTCCTGTTGTCTATTAGCAACGGTTTTAAATAATTTTATCTTTATCAGAGGATGTACGTATGTCTCCTTCATAACCCATGCACCCATCAGCTATCATCCCCAAATAGAGCATATTTCTACCCCAACACTCTTTCTTAGGGCATGCTTTCCAGACTCATGCTAGATTTATCCAGAGTGGCTACATTTGCAGGTGGTATATACAGACACAATTAGAGCCATTTTCATAGCAAAAGAAAAGCATCGTCACAATTTTAATGAGTGGCTACTAATTAAATCAACATCTACCTATCTAAATCAACATCTACCTATCGGATTTCTGGAATATTAAATTCCTAGTCTTACTTTACCTTTTTTTTTTTTTTCTTTTTTTGAGACAGAGCCTCAAGCTGTCACCTTGGAGAGAGTGCTGTGGCATCACAGCTCACAGCAACCTCCAATTTCCTGGGCTCAAGCGAGTCTCCTGCCTCTGCCTCCCATGTAGCTGGGACTATAGGCGCCCGCCACAACGCCCAGCCATTTTTTGGTTGCCGCCATATTGTTGTTTGGCGGGCCCAGGCTGGATTCGAACCCACCAGCTCAGATGTACGTGGCTGGCGCCTTAGCCTGTTGAGCCACAGGTGCTGAGCCGACCTTTTTTTTCTTT
>CAUYON010160954.1:0-29123 GCA_963573935.1 Arctocebus calabarensis
GCTCACTGCAACCTCAAACTCCTGGGCTGAAATGATCCTCCTGCCTCAGCTCCAGAATAGCTAGAATCCCAAGTAGCCACCCACCACAGTGCCCATCTAATTTTTCTATTTTTAGTAGAGATGGGGTCTGCCCTTGCTCAGACTGGACTCAAACTCCTGATAAGAGATCCTCCTGCCTCAGCCTCCCAGTGTGCTAGGATCAGGTGAGAACCACCATGCCTGGCCTCAAAGAGGTGACTTTTGACAATTCTTAAAGCGTGATCTGCTGCCATGATGGTCGGCAAAATGTGAGTAGAGGACATGGGGAGGCAATGTGGCAGCCAGGGTTAGTCTGCGGTACATGCGGCTCCCCAGAGCAGGTGGCGCCGCCAGGATGCTTCATGGTCTCCAACTCTAGGGTGCAGGCCATCCGTCCCTTCACACCACGACGGCCACTGGTCTGGCTCTTTCCTTCTTCTCTTTCCCCTAACCTCTGTGCTCAGCTTTGTTCCTGGGGATTGAGCGGTCAAGCTTTCCACCAGGCATCACACACCACCCAAGGGCCTCTGCCCAGAAGCCACTGCGCACTTCTGCTCAGGCCTCATTGGCTGGGACGGGTCACGTGACCACGTCAGAGCTGCAAAGGCAGCTGGGAAGGTGAGCCCTCGCTGGCTTTGGGCCTCGGAGGCACCCTCGGGAGCTCAGAGAGGTGGCGTTGCAGTGTGGCGTGGTTGGCTGAAGCAGAGGAGCGCAGGGAGCCATCTGCCCTGTCCACAGGTCACCCCTGCCACTGCCGGCACCCGGGACTCTGGTGACCCACTGCCAGCACGCCTGCTGGGGCCCTGAAGCGAGATCTGGCTGTGGACTGCGGCCCTAGAACCCAGCACGGCATGGAGAGAAGCCCGATTGCAAAGCCGAGCAGGAATCCAAGTGGGACAGCTGTCTACAGGGCAGGCCGAGAGCGGGCTGGGGTCTTGGCCAGCAACACGCATTTAACTGCTGGCAACTCTTTGCCTTGGGAGCAGGAGGGTGCATGCAGCCTGGGCCAGGTACTGCCCACTCTTGGGTCTCACGTGTCCTCTTTATTTTTGTGTATATGTCGTGTCTGGCGCTGGATACAAGATTCCTTGAAGGCAGAAATCTTGCCTTGTTCATCCTTGTGGGAAGTCTGACGATTAAATTTGCAAACTTGCCACCCTGCCCTTATGTTGTCAGCACTGTACAGACATCTCTGTAAGGTTAAATAACCTTGGTATATCAATGTCTCACAACTGTGTTCCTGTCCACGTGTGGTGGTGTCTTGCTGAGTGGCATTCATTATTGCACGTTTTTTTGTATAAAACATTGGATTTATTGGTCTTTGGGGGAAATTAGATGCATCACCACTGTATTACAACTGAGCCATTAATATTGTAGCTTCTTCAACATTAACTGGTTCACTTTCTTGACGCTGCTGAGGAATCAATTCTTTCTGCACAAGTTCAAGAGAAAGGCTTTTTGAGAAATGTGCAAATTCCTTTTTTATATTTATGAAAGCTTTATTCACTCTGTTAACTTTTTCACCATTCATAATATTTATCTTCCTAAGATTAGTGGTAACTGGTTTTGCTTTGTTTTTTTGGCCATCTATGTGAAATATATTCCTGGACTTCTGTCCTCTTAATTTGTTCTTGGACATTGTCAGACGTTTGATATTCATGTGCAACTTCCTAGAGTCCAGGTGACATCATCTGCCATTTATTGCACATTTTTGTGTGCAATTGTGAGCACGTGGGAGCTTGAATTATAGCAGCGAACAAACATTAAATTTTTTGTTAAACTGGACAAGAATCAAGGACATTTTACTCTAAGTTCTTGGGTATTAATTCTATGAATAAAACAGTGTACAAATGGATTAAATGTTTTTCTGAAGGGAGAGAAAGCATCACTGATGAAGAAAAGTCAGGGTGTCCTGTAACAAGCAGAACTGACCAAAACATTGCAAAAAATTGTGCAGTTGTGCATCTGAATTGTTGCCTGACCCTGAGAAGCATAGCAAACCAGGTAAGCATTAGCAGAGAAACAGAAAAATCTTAAGTGAAAATTTTGGCATGAGAAAGATGTGTGCAAAAATGGTCTCAAGGCTCAGCACCCATAGCACAGTGGTGACAGCCACATTTACCCAGGTTGGTGGGTTTGAACCCAGCCTGGGCCAGACTGAAAGAATGATGACAACTGTAACAAAAAATAGTTGGCCTTGTGGTGGGCACCTGTAGTCCCAGCTACATGTGAGGCTGAGGCAAGAGAATCACTTAAACCCAAGAGTTGGAGGTTGCTGTGAGCTGTGATGCCACCGCACTCTACCGAAGGTGACATAATGAGACTCCGTCTCTAATAATAATAATAATGATAATAATGGTCTCAAAAGAACTTACCAATGAGCAAAAGCAAAGGAGAGTGGAAGTTTGCCAAGACCTTTGGAGAGGCAAGATAGTGTTGTGGGCCATGTTATCACTAGTGATGAAACATGGGTATACTAATATGTGTACAATCTGAAACAAAGTATGCAATGGAAATCAGCCAATTCTCCATGACCAAAAGTTCTGTCAGTCCAAATCAAGTGTCACAATGATGTTGCTAACCTTTTCTGATATCAGAGGGATTATTCATTATGAAATTTAACTAGATTTACTATTTGGAAGTGCTGATAAAGCTCCATTTGCTGAAAAAGCGGTGTGAAAAAAAGATGAAAATGACCTAAAGTTTTTGCCAGCAACTCAGGGCTCTCCTGCAACATGACAATGCACCAGCTGTCTATGAGGGAATTTTAGTCAGTAAACAGATAACTGTGTTGGAACACCCTCCCTATTCACCTGATCTGGTCCTTAGTGAGTATTTTCATTACCTGAAGATAAAGGAAATATTGACACCACAGTACTTGAACTCGTGAGCTCAGGAGATCCGTCTGCCTCAGCCTCCCTGAGTGCTGGGATTTGAGCGACCGCACCCAGCCTTGAAAGGAAAATATTTTGATGACATTCAGTACATCAAGGGTAATATGTCAATGCTCTGATAGCCATTCCAGAAACAGAGTTCCAAAACTGCTTTGGTGTACCAGGTGCACAGCCTCCCAAAGGGGCAACTCTGAACGTGACTGTAGTAATATTCAGCAATGAGGTATGTGGCACTTCGTCTAGGACCAGTTCGCGAACTTAATTGTCAGATCTGGTAGCATTTGTTGAGGAGGAGAGTGGAAATAAAATTTCTGTTAATTACACGGATTTGTAAACCAGATGGATGTGGGATGGAATCTTGACTCTGACATTTGCTCCCTTTGAAACCCTCTTAGACGCATTGCTTACCTTTCTGTACCTCAGTTTTTCTGTCTCATAAAAAGGAATAGCTGATTACACCTACCTCTCAGAGTTGATGCAAGGATTGAATGAGGTAGGAGTAGGTGAAAAAATTAGTTGGGTGACTGGTAAACAGCACAGGAGCAATAGGTGTTTACTCAGGCCTGAAGCTTTATTCCTTCCTCATGCCTCGCCTTACCCCAGGTGCTCCCATCCAGTACAGACAGTCCCACCCTGGTCCCTCTTTCTTCCTTCCTACTTTGCCCAGTCCATCCTGCCACCTTGTGTCTTCTCAATTTTTTCACTCCACACCTTAGATCTGCACACAAATGCTCCCACCCTGTCCTCCCTGGCCTGGTCTTGTACTTACTGTTTTCCTTTATCAATTTCTGGGAAGCCAGTCCTCCACTTGGAACTCCACCCCCTTTTCCAAGCTTTTCTTCAGCCATCAGATGAGAGGTGCTGCTTGGGGTGGTGGCATTTTGTTCACCTGCATTAGGTACGCGGGCTCCATGTTAAAATGCAATGTCCTGGCTCGGCGCCTGTGGCTCAATGGGCTAAGGCACTAGACACGTACACCTGAGCTGGCGGGTTCGAATCCAGCCCAGGCCCACTAAACAACAATGAGGACTACAACCAAAAAATGGCCAGGCGTTGTGGCAGGCGCCTGTAGTCCCAGCTACTTGGGAGGCTGAGGCAGGAGCCTCACTTGAGCCCAGGAATTGGAGGTTGCTGTGAACTGTGATGCCACAGCACTCTACCCAGGGTGACAGCTTGAGGCCCTGTCTCAAAAAAAAAAAAAGCAATGTCCTGACTCCCCACCCCAGTTTGAGCTCCCTGAGGGCAAACAGACCAGCTTCCGCAGGTTTAGAGTTCTACTTACAGGGTATCCCAGCTCTCCAAAATCCAGTCAGTCTGGCTTGGATGTGGAACATACCAGAAACCTGGGCTCCAAGTCAGGGCAATGGAGCAGTGAGGCAGCAGCTCAGGGATCACAGATTACAGATTTGATGGACATGTCACATGAGGAGATGATGGGAAATTGTAAGCTCAGAGAAGCTTAAAATTTGGTGTCTGCTGTCAAGAATGAGGTCAGGATTTGTCTTAGTCTGTTTTGTTTTGCCACAACAGAATACCACAGGCTGTGATCTGTAAGGAAATTTGTTTCTTGCAGTCCTGAAGGTTAGGAAGTCCAATGTCAACATCTGGCATCTGGGGAGAGTCTTCCTGCTGCTTGTCCCTTGGAGGAAGGTGAAAGGATGAGAGAGGGCCGGAGAGACTAAGAGATCAGACCCACAGCCGTATGCTGCTTTATAATTGGTATTAATCCATTGATCCCCTGTATTAAACCATTAATCCATTAACCTCCTGTTAGCCTCCACCCGTCAACACTGTCACATCACCTACTTAGTTTCCAACAAATGCTTTTCGGGAGACACATTCAAACTATAGCAAGAATCTACAAGAATCTCTTTTTGAGTGAAATACCTCAATGATTTTAGCCAAACTAAGTATGAAAGAATTGATCCCCAGAAATGAATTCTCCTCGGACAGGTGGCTGTGGCGGTCGCTGAGGGCTTCCATGGTGCTGTCTGCCCTTCCTGAGGGGCTGGGTGATCCCTACCCGGGCCTTTGCATCTTGTTCATTCCGCGGAGTTCTGGGCTCTGGCTTTGAGGAAAGAGGACATGGATTCTGGTGCAGGTGGTCATTGCTTCAAAATCCATTAACAAATGCTGGCTTTTATGTGTCATATGTTGATTTCCGTTCTTGGGAACAGGCAAACCTCTGCCTTCGTAGGTCTTGTGTTCTGTCAGGAGAAACAGGTAAAACACAGCAGATGACAACCAAGAGTGACATTAAGAAAATGGAGCAGTTCCACAGGCTGGTTGTAGGGTTAGAAGACCACCCCACATAAGCCACACAAAGGCAAGCCTTTGACGGCTCTTGCTAATATAGAAGCAAGAAAGCTGGCCCCCCCGCCCCGAAGCATAGACAGAGGCTGTTTGTTCGGAGGTAACAGTCATAAAAACAGCAAAGTATGCTTCCATTAAGCCCAGGTGCTTAGGGGCCGACAACCCCACCCCTGGTGATACGGATCAGAGGATGACATATGTCTGTCTGTACATAATGTCTTGGGGCCTAACGATTTCTGCTCTGTAGAAAAAGTCATAAATCCATTTTGGGTTAACTAAGTGTGTGCTTAAAGGGTTTCATTCACCAGACTCCCCTGCAGCTCTTTATGATCTTTATTTAGAGCCTATATTCGAAAGATGATGCATGTCTAAGAAGAATGTAAAAACAGAAAGTATTGTGTTGATTTGTAGAGTGAATGCTTTTCCGCTAGTTAATTATAGTTAGAAGAAGTTAGGTAATGGTAAAAGGCTATAGATTATAGATTAAGTGTGTACGTGACCACTAGTGTACATAAGGTGGACCGGAATAAAGACAATTTGCTACACGCCACCTGGAGAGTGTATAGTCTGTTTCTTGTATTTCCCCTAATAATTATAGGCACAAGTTCGGCACCTGGGGCAAAGCTACTGCCCCTCGAGTCTCCTTTCACGCAACACTGGGTGTGCTTGTGTGTTTTATGTGGGGTGGGAGCTCTCTCAGGTGACACTGGACCTGAGATCTGAATGACAAGGTGGAGCCCTCAGGAGAAGACTGAAGAAAGAGGCTTCCGGCCGCAGACTGCCAGTGCAAAGGCTCTGAGGTGGAAATGAACCTGCCAAGTGAGGAACAGCAAAAGAAAGGCCCACTGGGCTGGAGCGTGGTTGAGTGAAGCTGGAAGAGACAAGACGTGAGAGCAGAGACGTGGGCTCTGCAGGCCATGAACGGGTTTAGGTTCTATTTTGAGGGTAATTGGGAGCCACTGAAGGCTTTTGAGCAGAGGAATTATTGTATTATACTTTAAAATGTCACGTGGGCTGTTGTATGGGGGACTAAAAGCCCCGCAGTCTGACTTCCACTGCCCCATGCTGAGGCCCCAGCATGCCTTGCAGCCACCCCTGCCCAGCTTTGCACCACGCCTCAGTCTGTCTCCTGGTTTGGAAACAGCCGGGGCACCTCCTCCTCTCCCCAGCCTCTGTTAGCACAGGGCACAGGAGCCCAGAATGGCTCCTTCCTACACTCTGCAGTCTCTTTTATTCTCTCTGCAGATACTCTTCCCACCACCTTGTTCCAAGGCTCTGGATGAGTGTTCCAGAAGCTGACAAGATGCACGATTCTCTCCTCACACACACAAATGCCATGGCAACGGCAACTCCGTGACAACAGAAAGGAAGCCAGACTGGAATTCTCCATCCCAGAGAGCCAACCATCTGTAAGGCCAAACCCTCCAAATGTTGCCCGCTCTAAGTGCTCATCTCCACTGGGCTTTGGCACATAGCAGAGGTGACATTTAAGTGGCATAAGAATAAACAGTGAGTGCATGTGAAATCCCTTCAAAGTGTGTACTTTTCTGCTCCAGTGTGACTGAGATGACGAGAAAATGAAGCAAAAAGAGGGACTAGAGTTGAGTGAGCAGGCAAGGTAGAGTTCAGTAACAGGGATAGGCCATCCCCAGGGGAGGAACTGGTCACACAAAAAATGTTTATATCCATGATTCCATTTTCAAGCCCATCAATCGAAGAAGTCTATTTTCTTTTTCTTTTTCTCTTTTTTTAGAGCCTCAAGCTGTTGCCCTGGATAGAGTGCCGTGTCATCACAGCTCAAGCAACCCCAAAAGTTTTGATGAACCTCTAACTCCCAGTACATGTGAAGATGACCTTATTTGGAAATAAGATCTTTTTTTTTTTTTTTTTTGAGAATGAGTCTCCCTATGTTGCCCTTGGTAGGGTGCCGTGGCATCACAACTTACAGCAACCTCAAACTCTTGGGCTTCTCTAGACTCATCCTCCCAAGTAGCTGGGACTACAGGCACCTGCCACAACACCTGGCTATTTTTTGTTGTTGTTGTTTTGTTTTGTTGTAGTAGTCGTTGTTTGGCAGGCCCGGGCTGGGTTCAAACCCGCCAGCCCTCGTGTATGTGGCTGGTGCCCTAGCCACTGAGGTATAGGTGCTGAACATGGACATAGCGTCTTTGCCGATGTCATCAAGTTAGACTCACTGGGGGGCCCTAACCTATTAGGACTGGTGTCTTTATAAGAACAGGACATGAGGAACATAGAGACCCTGTGTGACAGCAGAGGCAGCGACTGGAATGGTACAGCTGCAAGTAAAAGAATGCAAGGCTGAGCCCTCGGCTGGAAGAGACAGCAAGAATCCTCCCTGTAGGCTTCAGGATCCTCAAGAATCCTCCCGTCAGACAGCATGGCCCCGCTGACACCTTGATTTCTGACTCTGGTCTCCAGAACTAGAAGACAACAAGTTTCTATTGTTTTAAGCCATCAGGTTTGTGTTACTTTGTTACAGCTACCACGCTCCCTCAGGGCCCAGCCCTTTCCACTCAGGACCTGGCTTTCCCTCTCTCTCCCCTGTCACCTTGCTGCCCTGCAGGGCAGGGAGGTAAGTCACCTTTGAGGGCCCAAGTGCCCTGCACTGCGGCACATCTTGCCCACACTGTTCCCTGCCCATTCTATTCCCTCTGCTTAAGCTGTCCTCTGCCTCGTCTGATGGTGAACTCCTACACATCCTTTAAAACTCAGACGTGAGTTTTGACACTCTGTCCTGTGTGGGGCTATCCTGATTTGAGCAGAGCTAGTTGCTCCCTCCTAGTTCTGTTCAGCTGCTCTTGCCTCGTGCTCATCAGGCCAGAGCCAGTTGCTTCCCGCTTATCTTCCTGTGCGCCCTGTTTCTCCACCTCCAATCATGAGTTCCTTGAGAGCAGGGAGTATATCCCCTGGCATATAGTCAATAATTTGGTTAGTTGGCTGCCCAGAAGGCGAATGGAATGATTGCGTAAAGAATTGGATGGAGGGTGGTGGAGTACAGAAAACCCAGGAAAATATCAACACAAATGGCTCTGTGTAAGCAGTGTACCCTGGGGCTCTGGTGTTAGTAGGGAGGGACCTAGGGGTTGTGAGACCCAGAGCTTATGCAATGAGGGGGGCGACCCCTTCAAGACAAAAACAGGTGCAGGGCTTGGGGAGGAGTCTGTACAAGCACAGGGGCCCCAGAGCTGAAGCTCCACCAGCACCCTGCTGTGAGCTTGGCTGCAGTGCCTGGGCTGCAGACTTAGCAGCTCACCCACTTCCTCCTACCCTGACCGCTAACCACAGGCAGCACTTTCACTGAGATTGCTTCCCCTTGAGGTCTGCAGGTCTGAGCTTTACTCTGCCCGCCTGAGAGGTGAGCAGGGTCACCTCTAAATCTTCCGTTAGTCTTCCCGCCTCTGCTTCCCAGATATCGGCTTTGCTGCGTTGTGGGTTGAGCTCCCTGTGACTTTTCCAGAGCAGAGAGAAAGGAAGAGCGGGCCCCAGTGACCTCAAGACCTACGCTTCTGTCCCTTGCTACCAGCCTGGAAGGACTATGGAGTGGGCCGTGGTGTCTCAAAGTATATTTGTTTGCAAAGCTGCTGTGACAAATGCCCACACAGGAATCTATTCCCAGTTCAGGAGGCTGCAGGTCTGCGATCAAGGTGGCGGCGGGCCCAGCTTCCTCTGAAGACCCTGGGGAGAATGCTTTCTTGCTTCCTCCAGCTTGTGGTGGCTCTCTCTGTCTCTGGCCTGTCCTGCACTTGGCGTTCCCTTGTGTCCTCCTCTTATATGGACACCTATTTTTGGGTTTGAGTCTCACCCGAAATCCACCACAATGTCAGATCCAGATCCTGAACTTGCATCTGCAAAGACCTTTTCCAAATAAAGTCCAAGTTACAGGAACCGGGGATAGGGGGGGTTATCATTTTGGATAACCTAATTTGGTCTACTGTCCAAGGAGACAGTGGTCTGAGCTGCTCACCTGGGAAGGCTGCTGGCCTTCTTCTCAACTGCAGGGGTGGAGGGGTCAGTGCATCAGGAGCTTGAGCTTCTGGGGATGGGCAATCTTACACCCAGCTCAGAGTCTCCGCAGTGAGGCTGCGCAGGCCACCATCACCTGTTCCCTTTTGCTTCCAGGCCCCGGTCCTCTTTCTAAGACCCAACTCTCTCCACCTCTTGTCCCCACGCTCTTCTCCTCCCCTGTCTGCTTCCCCTGAGATCTGGGCTTCTCTCTGTGGCCTCCACTTGGCCTTGTTCCAAGCACAGGGTTTTCCATGGAGGCAGGTCCACTCCGGGGGTGAAACCCTGAGTCCTGGCGTGGCTGCTCTGGGTCAGCTCTCCCCAGGTTGGCACTTGCCCTGTTCCAACTGCCCTGCTTGGCTTCTTCCCAGGATGGCACATTTGATTCAGGGCGAGGAACAAGAGCCCATCTGGTCCTGAGTCAGAACGACTTCATCACATCTCACTTCTACTTCCCAGCACCAGAGCTCCAGCCCTTCCCACCTGGGGACTGTTGACTGCAGAGGTGAGGGGGGTGAGATTAATCAACACCTCAACCTCCTCACACTTGGGCTTCATGGTTCCTTATTTTTGTCTCTGTTTATTTTTGTGTGTCTTGCCTAGGAGAGCAGTGACGCCCTGAGGGTGGGCGAGCCTTGGTGTGGGCTTCAGTTACACCCTCAGCACCCCCGTGTGCCATGAGTTCACACGTTACCCTCCTTTTACATACAGGAAAGTGAGTGGCTGCAGACCTCAAGGTCATGTTTCTGTAAATGGGGAGCTGGGATTCAAAGCAGTGTTTTCATGACCTTAACGTCGTGGCCTCTGACCTCTAGGCTCAAACACTGACTTATGTAGAATGTATGCGTCTTGGTGGCCTGTGGGTTGGTTTCCTGCCCACAGCCTTTGGTGCCCAGGGACCAAGGCCCATGAGTGTCCAGACCTCACCTCCTTCTGCCCTCCTCCCCAGCCCCTCCCACATGCTCCCTCCGGAAGTCCCCCCTTGGGTATCGTTTCCTACAGGGGAAGTCGCCTTTGTTCCTGGAAGTGCAGATCTGGCCCTAAGAGGGATAGGCTGCTCTGGGGCTATTGTGTGGCACTTCCTTCTTGGCAGTGGACCTCCCGAGCCCTTGGGCCCCTCTGCTGCCTGGCTGTCCCGGCCTGAGCCTGAGCCCTCCCACAGGTTCCCAGGCTGGGAGAGCACTGACGAAGCAGCCAGCTGTAGGTCAGGTGACTGTGACTTGGCTCCTGCCCTCAAGGAGACAGGGTGTGATGAAAGACAAACCTCCCAGAGCTACCTAGCCAAGCCCTTCCCAACTCTCACCCACAGGGACCCTGAGGGGAAAGAAGTGATTAGAGCTGTTGTTTTAATTGTGGCAGGATATGTACCGTCTTAATCATCCGTAAGCAGCCCTTTCCTGGCACTAAGGACAGTCACACTGTTGTGCAGTTCCTACCGGCTGCCTCATAAGTCTCGTCTCACTTCTCTTCATGGTGTTCCCAGCCATGTGACTTGGGTCTAGCCAGTGAGCAGGAATCTTTGGAGTCATTGCCAGGAAAACTTCAGATGCTGGCACAGCCCTGATCCCTGCTGTCTACCTTGAACCCCAGCCTTATGGTTGCAGCAATAGCAGTCTGACTGACTCCAAGACAAGGTGAAGAGTTTGATCTAGATGTCAGTCGTGTTGCACTGCTGAGGCTTGCACAGCGCTCTCTCACGCTTAGGGAGAATAACAGGCCCTACTTGTTTAGGCTCCTTGTGCTCAAGGTTTTTGTTCCTTGAGGCTAAAACCTTCCTAATCAACTTGGGTTCTCATCCCAGTGCTCAGGACAGGCCCTGCACAATCCTGGCTCTGATCTGTTCCAGCTTGGGCAGGGACCCACAGGGCTCCACCTTCCTCTGCCTCTTTGGACCCCAATCCACAGGGTCTTCCTGGGAGGAAAAAGGACAGCCCTCTTATTCCTGCCATCTGGCTAGCTCCACCCAGTTCTCTCAAATCCTCTCTCCAAGGCTGCCCAGGGGCTGTGTCCTGGCTGTCCCTTTTCCCTCCCCTAAGGAGTACTGCTCCAGGCCTCTCTTGTACCTGGCAGACTGCTGCCTGGACACCACCTCCCGGATTCTGCCACCCCTGTGCCCAGTACTGGTATCTGCTCCTTGATTCCCACTGCTGGGCCCTCCCTGTGTCCCAGGTGGGACCTGACTTGCACTCAGCCTGACAAGGTGGGTGGTGCTGAGTTGTATGCCTGGGGACTGTTGTGGTCTGCGTGGGGACGCTTTTGACCCTGATTGTTAAAGGGCAGGAGCCCTGCCCTCTGGAGGCTGCAGCCCTGGAAATGACCTTGTTTCCCACCCCCTTTCCCCAAGAAGCTGCTGCCAGACCAGATGTGCAGGGTCACATTTCTGGGTAGGGATGGTGCCTAACCAAGTGTGCTGTTAATGGCAGGTGCAAACCAGACACCCTAAACCAGAGAGAGACAGAGCTGTGATAGTCTTCCTGCCAATCTGGGAGGCGCTGGTGAGAGTAATTTGAGTACCAAAAATGGACTTTGTACCTTAAACTGGTAAAGTTGGCCAACCCTATTTGTCCAAAGTAAATACCTAGAAGGGTTAGTGTGGAATTAAATGAAATATTTGAAAGCATTAAACACAGAGTAGGGCTGAGGAGGCACCTAGCAGGTACCGTACGTTTCCATTCCCTCCCCAATGCTTTTACCATCTTAGGGCTCTTTAGACACAGGGTTCGGTCTGTGTCCCAAAGTCCAATGTAGGACCTGACACACACAGTAGATGCTCAAGCAATGTCTGCTGAATGGACACGTAACCTGGATACTGACTGTTTCCGAATCATTACAGAGAGAGGGCTGGGGCCTTTTGATCCTGGGCTTGGCTAGCCGCCCGCCCTGAGCCAGCCCTGGGATGTGTTTGCTTTTCTGCCTCCTGCCAGGCCCAAGTGCAAGCCGGGGGTGGGTTCCTCTTCTTGCTCCAGGCTGCTGGGAGGGGCCAGCATGCTTTCTCCAAATCCTGGGTTGGAAGGTTTTGTTTCTAGCCTTCTCACTTGTTACACTATATTAAAGCCTTCCTCGCGTCATGGGGGTAGGGGAGCAGGAGCTCCAGATGTTAATGTGTGATGTGATGACACTGACTCAAAGAAAACAACATATAGAAGCCTGGCTAGTTCTCAAGTCAGCACCATGTCGTCCAGCATGAGCTATCTGTGGTTAAGGTTAGCTTGGGTGGCCTCCAAGGGAAGTTCAAGTTGCTCTGGCTGAAGAGATGTGCTCATGCCTGGGTGTGTGTGCGCGTGTGTTCCTATTTGTGGTCTCGAGTGTCTGATTCCACAACCCTTGTCAGAAACTGTTGTTGATGATAATTTCCATTTGTACAATAGTGCTTTTTTATCTCCAATTTTTTTTTAATATTAACTCATTTGAACATCACAACACCCAGGAAATGAATATGATTGTACCTTTATATTAGATTATTAAGTATGAAATGTGTGATTTCCCTAAGTACTAAGTTTGACAGTTGATGTTTCTGACATTTCACTTTGACACTTCTTGTTTTATTTTTGTTGTGAAGGAACAGTCTCAGTTTTTCAAGTGCACTTTTTGGCTTGAGATTATCTTTCAAAGTTTTTTAGAGCAATTTTTGTGAAACCGTGGATAAGTCGGAAGTTCGTGTTATGAGTTCCATTGTGGAACCGATGCAGTACAGACAGCTCAAAATATCCATGAAGGTCTTGGGAAGGATGTGGCTAATGAATACACATTATATCGATGGTTTGAGAAGTTCCATTCTGGGGACTGTAATCTTGAAAATGAAGGCTGGGCATGGTGGCTCATGCCTATAATTCTAACACTCTGGGAGGCCGAGGTGGGTGGATTGCTTGCCTCATGGGTTCAAGACCAGCCTGAGCAAAAAGCAAGATCCCCTCTCTACTAAAAATAGAAAAACTGAGGCAAGAGGATTGCTTGAGCCCAAGAATTGGAAGTTTCTGTGAGCTATGATGCTATTGCAACTCTACCTAGGGCGACAGTTGAGACACTGTCTCAAAAAAAAAAAAAAAGAAAAAAGAAAAACCATGTGGGTGACCTGAGACCAAGGTAGAAAATGATGAGTGGAAAGTAGTGGAAGCGAATCCATCTCAACATACATGTGGATTGCAGCAAGGTTTGATGTCACTATTCTGATAGTATTGGGCCATTTGAAACAAATCGGCAAGGTACAGAAGCTGGATAGAAGGGTTCTGCATGAATTAACTCATGGTGTCTGTCGAGTGGTCATCATCCACTATTATCTGTAGTATTATCCAATACAGCTTCATGAAAACTGGTCAGTCAATTACAGCAGATGTCTACTGCAACCAATTAGATGAAGTGATGCTTGTGATTAAGGAGCCAAGAGTGGTTGATAGAGACAGGCCAGCCCTTTTGCAAGACAACACTTGACCACAGGTTACACAAACAATGCTGTTTAAACTATAGAAGTTGGATGTGGGAATTCTTTGTTATCTGCTGCGTTCACCAGACCTCGCACCAACTGACTACCACTTTTTTCAGGCTTTGGACCACTTTTTGTGAGGAAAAATATTTAATTCCCAACAAGCTGTGGAAAATGCTTTCATCACCACTGACTCTCCAGGCTTCTCTGCTGCTGGCATAAACAAGCTGCCATTAAGATGGCAAAACTGTGTCGATAGTTAGGGAACATACGTTGTTTAATTGTACTGCTTCTTGTTTGAGATATAATAAAGTACACTTTTGATTTGAAATCAGATGTTTCATATTTAATGACCTAATACATGTAGGTGGAGAAATAGCTGCTTAAAGAGCTAACACAGTACCACAGAGTGAAGACACGGTAACTAGAACTTGAGCCCAAGCTCTGTCATTCACATCATACAGAAACATCTTGCCAGGAACCTGGTTCAGAAATATGGTAGATACCTGGGGAAGCAAGATGGGCTTGCCCCAGGATGTTTATATGTTATTGTGGGTGATGAGCAGGTGCACCTGATGACCTGGAAGCACAATGTACCTCCACTATGAGGATGAAAGAACCAATCACATGTGATAAGAAGACAGAGCAGCAGATTAAATCTGTCAATGGGATCAAGGAGGGCTTCTTAGAGGAGGTGTCCCATAAACTGGTCTTTGTGCCAATTAGGATTTTAGTGAGCTACAAACCAGCAACCAGCTATTGTGGCTTAACCATGAGGGGCTTACTCTCACAAAATTAGAAGCCTGGAATGAGACACATTTTAGCTTTCTGCCCTTTAGCGTGGGTGAGAAAGCTGTGAGCCCCTAGAAAGGTAGTGAGTGGAGAAGTGCAGGGTGACTCCATGGAAACAGGAGGTGGTGCACTGTGGTCAGAGAGATGGAGTGTTTTTGTGTGACTGTGTGCACGTGTGTCACTTGCATGCACATGTGTGTGCCCATACATGTGTGCATAAACTTATGCATATGAGAGTGTGTGTGTATATATGTATGTGTGTGCTTCTGTGAGGTGATGATTATAATGGAGGATAAGGAATGAGTTTGATCAGGCCTGGAGAAGGTCAGCCTGATTCTGTGTTGAATGCCCATGACCTGGCTGCAGAGTGACTTGGTCGGATCATGGTGGCAGTAGACGGTGGCTGGAGAGGAGGGGGTTCTGGTGGCAAAGAGACTGATGAGGGGGCTATGGAGGGGGCAGCTCAGAATCAAACCAAAAGCTGATAACATTTTCAGAAATGCAGCCCTAGGTAGGAGGTCTTTGGACCTTCCCTACAGCCGTGCAGGAGGTGGCCAAGCCTGGTGTCCACACCAAGGGCTGGGAGTCAGGCTACCCAGGTCTGCCACTTCGTACATGGCCACTAATAAAATTCTCTGTGCCTCATTCTCTGTATGTGTAAATCAGAGATAATTATTTGCCAACACCTGCCAGAGATCACTGAGCTCACCTGAGCAGGGTGGGTGTGGTTTAAGTACTGAATGAATGCTCCCTATCATCATGGGATTGCAGATGCAGAAGGCCTCGTTTTAACCTGATGGCACATCTGTGGCCTCCCCTAAGGGCTCTGTAATGTCCAATCCTGTGCTAGCCCACGTGCACAGCATGTCTGCTCTCCAGTCTGGGCATCCCTGAGCAGCTGCTCAGAGCCATGGAGGCCAGCTGGCACCTGGCCAGAGTGCCCTGAGAAGTTGTTTCTCAGAGTCATTCATAAAAACTCCAAAGGCTGGCCCAGTGCCCTCAGTCACCCGGTGCCCTCTTTGCCTTGATGTTTGTGTCTTCTGGTTCCCAGAATCCCGTGATCTCCCTGGACCGTGGGGAGTGAGTGCTGAGTGGACAGCATTTAGCTCACCATTCTGGGCCCTGGAGGGGCCCGAGTCAGCATTCACTCTGCACACGTTTGCTCACAGCCCCTCCTTGCCTTCCTGTCACTCACATCTAGTGGGGACTCTGACAACAGAAGAGCAGCAACAGTGTGGACTATGTGCTACAGGGAGAGTCCCTGCACGGATTGCAGATTCAGAGCCATAGGTGCAGGGGCCTATCCAGCACGGCCTTGAGGTCCAAGAAGACTTCTTAGTGGGGTCATGTCTCCACCAAGAGAATGAGATTCAGTCCCTGTCCTTGAGGCACCGACACCCAGATAGGTGCATAGACATTACAACATTGTGTCCTGATTTCTGCCAGCTGTTATGATAGAATAGCTTGCATCAAACTAACCCTCCTGCAGAAAACAACTATGTACTCTGAAAAAAAATTCAAAATAAAATCTGAGGGTTTTGTAGAGGAACTGAGGCCACCTGGAAGTGAGGGGCCAAGCTCCTAGAAGGGGGGTGTGGTATCATGAAATATCCTAACATGAAATATTATGTTTTTGTCTGTGATTTCTGGCTCATAACTCCCATAGCTCTTCTTACAGTATTAGAATCTCTCTGACTTTCCCCTGTCCTTTCACCTTCTAAAGAGTATCTTGCCCCATACCATGAAGGAGGGAATGCTACACAGAGAGGCCAGGAATTATCTGAACAGACCAGTTTTGCTGAGTTTAGATCATACCATTTTTGTCCAATCACATTTCGACACAGTTGTCCCTGCTTCAATCAAGCCTACATAAAGAAGCATGGGTAAAACCCCCAAAGACAGCCTTCTTTTATTTGAGGGACCTTAATTATATTGTCAACTGTAATGTTTCCAACTTTAAAAAAAGTAATGTAACAGCAAAAACATATGTCATCAATGAGAACTTATAAATCAGTAGCAAGTGGCTCAACTAGAGATCTTATTTGAGACACTTGCACATCCCAGAATATGTACTGATAAGCCTACTGCCATCTAATGGCAGCATATGGTAATTGCAGGGAAAATGTATGAGAAAAGAGAGAGAATTACGTTTTAGAGTGTAGTAACCAAAAACCTAAAGTCATAAAATGACAGTAAACATTGGAGCCTGACATCAAGTTCTTTGACAAATATTTATTGAATGAATAATTTATCATCAAGCTGTTCTTTCAGCTGCTTTTGTTTCACAATCTCCATATCTTTTTCTTCCCTTATTTTAAAACTATGTTCCTTTGCTTTTAAATTTTTTTAAAAGACCAAAAAAAAAAAAAAGTAAATATAATAAACAGCAGTCATCCATGGTTCCAGTGTTTCCAGAACTAATTCTGATCTGATCAACAGTTTTAATATGTTTTCTTCTCTCTCTCTTTTTTTTTTTTTTTTTTTGAGACAGAGCCTCAAGCTGTTCCCCTGGGTAGAGTGCTGTGTCATCACAGTTCACAGTAACCTCTAACTCCTGGGCTTAAGTGATTCTCTTGCCTCAGCCTCCCAAGTAGCTGGAACTACAGGCACACACCACAATGCCCTGCTATTTTTTGGTTGTAGCCATCATTGTTGTTTGGGCCCAGGCTGGATTCAAACTTGCCAGCTCAGGTGTATGTGTCTGGCACCTTATCTGTTTGAGCCACAGGCACCGAGCCTCATTGTTCTTTATGAGAAAAAATGATCAAAATTTGAGATTTAAGGTAAATCATAATTTAAAAAATAAAAGTGATACTTGTTTATTATGTATAAGGAAACCACAACATGCTGAAAATCTCAAAGATGGTAGTTAAAAAACAACCTAAACCCCACCATCCAGAAATAATCATTAATATTAGTTAAACGTCATTTTGGGGCTCGGCGCCTGTGGCTCAGTGGGCTAAGGCACCAGCCACATACACCTGACCTGGCGGGTTCGAATCTAGCCTGGGCCTGCCAAACAACAATGACGGCTGCAACCAAAAAATGGCCAGGCGTTGTGGCGGGTGCCTGTAGTCCCAGCTACTTGGGAGGCAGAGGCAAGAGACTTGCTTGAGTCCAGGAATTGGAGTTTGCTATGAGCTGTGATGCCACAGCACTCTATCCAGGGTGACAGCATGAGGCTCTGTCTCAAAAAAAAAAACAAAAAAAACACGTCATTTTGGAAAACTCTATCTGCAAATTCAAAAATGGAAGGATGGATGAAGAAATAGATGAGCAGAAACATTTTTATGAAAACAGAAGACTTATAGTTTGGAAAATATTTTAAATTCAATTTTACTTGAATTTAACAGAAAGAAATAGAGGGGAGTTAATGGGATTGCACTTATTTCTTCTTCTTTTGTGTTTGTGTATTTTGTTTGTTTTTTGAGACAGGTTCTCACTCTTGCTCAGGTTAGAGTACAATGGCACAATTATAGCTCTCTGCATCCTTGAACTCCTGGGTGATTTCCTGCCACAGCCTCCCTAGTCCCTGGAACTACAGGTGCACACCACCATGGCTGGCTAATTTTAAAAAATTTCTGCACAGGCAGGGTCTCACTATGTTTCTTGGGCTGGTCTGGAACTCCTGAACTCAAGAGATCTACCTCCTCAGCCTCCCAAACTGCTAGGATTATAGGTGTGAAGCACCATGCCCGGCCACAGAAGTATTTCTTCTAAATAAGTGAGGGTTTCCAAGAAATATCCCTCTAAGTTTAAGAAAATAAACTATGGCAACATTAACAGGTTGAAGTCATTATAATTCTTTCAAGGATATACTCTGTTCTGTTTGCGTAGAATGACTTCTTGCTGTGAAAGATGAGTTAACCAACTCGCTTGCTGCACTGGCACCAACACACGGTTCTTAAGAGCTATTGAAATCTTTCCATTCCGGTTGGTAAGGAGTGGCTGCCGAATCCACCACTCACCCCTGCTCTCCCTCTGTTCTGGCCATCCTGAGCTTACTACCAGGGCCACCCCAGCCTACATCTCCAGGATCCAGAGTTACAATGCAAATGGGACTCTGGGCTCTTCTCCTAGCCCCTTTTAGACACCCTGCTTCAACCAGGGACCTTCAGCTCTTACCTGTTTCATGGCGGGTCTGTAAGGGCACTGCTCAAGGCCAGCGCCGCAGGCCATACTGCTTCTAGGTCCTCAGTTTCAGAGAGTCCAGCCCTTTCTGCCTAAACACGCATAGCTCATTAAGACATTAGCGTGCACCTGTAATCGCCTGTAATTACCTTGTGTGCTAATTGGTAGCAGGCACAGGCCTGCGAGTGTGGAAAATCCCCTGGAGAGTTGGCTCCCAGGGAGAAGAGGCAGAAGGTGCCTGAGTGCAGGCACAGGGGAGGCTGCAGGAAGCGCAGGTACCTACCTGGGGCTCCAGTTCTGGGCCAGCCCAGGGCCTCTCACTCAGGATTGTCACAGATCCTGTGAGGGGCATGGTCCGCCCCTCACCTAAGGCTGGCCTGAGAATCTACCACACCCCCCCAGCCTGCAGGTTAAGGGGTGATGGGACAGCAGGATGCGAGCAATTCCCACTCCGGGCCTCTGAGTGCTTCCTCAGCGCAAGGGAAGTACAATGTCCCCTGTCTTTGGTGACAACACCCCAAAACACAACTCAGTGCCTTTTTGTCCATTTGCAGGGCTGGGCCCTGGAAGGTATGCTGAGTTGGTGAGTAAGGGGCTTTGGAGAGAATAAGCCCCCAGCTGGCACTAGCTGTATGGGAGACCAGCTGTATGGCCTGACACCAGGCAGCAGGTTTTGGAGTCAGCTCTGCCCCTTATCCCTGTGACAAATGCGCAGGGCTGGGCCTCACATGGTAGTGGGAAATGGTGTGATGTTTCTGTAAGCCTGCTGTCCCTGGTCTCACAGGAGCTCTCAATCCACAGATGGGTGGGCGGGGGGACATGCGGGTTGACACACTGGCAGGAGTAAGAACAAGCCGGAACCACACACGTGAGCTGGAGCCCGTCGTGGTGGCATCTGTGGCTGTAACCTGTGTCAGTGACTTCAGACCGGGGTGGAGTGGGTACTCTGCCCAAGCCGGGCATTTGTCATGAAGCTAAGCACACGAACCTGGCACAGCAATGGGACAAGCGGAAGGTGGGCCAGTTGTAGACCCTCACACCAAGGAGACAGACCACAGATGATCCTGTCACCAGCCCCCTCTGCCTCCTACGTCTCCCATGGAATAGTGGCCTGTGGCCATCCTAACCAGAAAAGTTCAGGGACGTTGCTCCAGGCAGGAGGGGACTCCCCATCCTGCAGCCACCCAGTAGAGGATGTTCTGGTGCTATGCCTCTAGGGACAGTGGCCTGGGGTCAGCAGTGGCTCCCTTGTACTGCCATATGGAGAGGCTGAGGGCAGACTTGCTGGGGCATAGTAGCCTTGGCCGTTGTCACTTGTCCCTGCCCCCAAACCAGACATTATGGGTCCCCATCCTGTTCAGGTTCACTTCCTCTGCATTTCCAAACCCATCCACTTCTCTCTATCCCCACTGCGGCTGTGCCAGCTTAGCCCCTAGGATGGCCTTCCAGGAGTGCAGCACCACATCCTCATCCCGAGACTCCAATGGGACCCTGTCACTTGCTGCATTTTCAATAGCCTCAACTGCAGCAGTGGGTGCCATGGCCAGGGCACAACCCCGGGAAGCTTTTACAAAGAGTTAGTCCAGCCCCACCATGGCCCACTGAGTCAGAATATGGAACCAAAAGCCTTGCCCTTGGCAAGCAATTTCAAAGTTACCAGCCCAAAGGAAGAGCTCCAAGCCCAGGAACTTCAAGGTTTGGGGTTCTGCCTCATCTCCGTCCTCATACCCCACATTTCATTTATCCCAAACTCCTCCTGGCACCTGAGTCACACACTACATTTTTGCTGACACTTTCCTTACTGTCTGGAACACCTTCCTCAGCCCTTCTCCTACTGGCAAACTCCTACTCACTCTTCAAGGTCCAACGCAAAGGTCAGTCCCCCCATGCAGCCCTCCCTGGATGCTCCCACAGCTACATTACCATTAGTATTCACTGCGTTGCTGTGTGGTATGTGGTCCTTGTGCACGTCTCCACCAGACTGGTAACTTTGGGGAGGCAGAAGCCTGATTCTGTGCATAGTACCCAGAGTAGGACTCAGCTCCAAGCAGCCAAGGAATAAATGAGCAAATGAATAAATTGTCCCCTTTGGGTGCAGGCCTAGCTCGTGGGTGTGCTCCCAAGGCTGGTGGAGGGCTGATGGGAGACAGAATCACCAGGGCTTCACCACAACCCCCATTGCCACTGAGGAGCAAAGTTTCCAGGGAAGGTGAAGACCTCAGGTAGTCAGATGTTTATTTTCTTTTCATTAAAAAAATATGTGTAGGTAGCACCTGTGGCTCATCGAGTAGGGCGCCAGCCCCATATACTGAAGGTGGCAGGTTCAAACCGGGCCTCGGCCGAACTGCAAAACAGAGAATAGCCAGAGGTTGTGGTGGGCGCCTGTACTCCCAGCTACTGGGAGGCTGAGGCATGAGAATCACCTAACCCCAGGAGTTGGAGGTTGCTATGAGCTGTGTGACCCCATGACACTCTACCGAAGACGACAAAGTGAGACTCTGTCTCTACAAAACAAAAAAAACATGTAATCCATGCTCTTGATAAAATTTCAGATTGTTGCGGAATCATGCAGGGTAAACACTCCTACTCATAATGCCCTTTCTGCTTTCAGAGGTGACCCCTGCTGGTGGTGTCTGTTTTCAGTGGGAAGTTTGGGGAACCTGCTGGGTCTGACTGGTTTCTCCCCACCTTCACTGGGGCTGCTGAGAGGAACTCTGGGTGACCTGCAGCCAGGGCCTCACGTGCCCTCCAGCCCCCAGTCCCCTCTCAGTGCTGGCTTTGGCCCTTCTCCTGCCGTGCCCAAATGGCTGGCACCAGTCAGGCCAGTCCCACAGCAGCACAGAGAGCATAACGGCCAGGACGTCACCTCCCTGACCTTCTGTCTCTTCACTGGTCTGTCATTTGGAACTCTTCGACCTAACTGCCAGGGCGCTCATGAGGACTGGCTGTAAATGCCCAGCTCAGGACCTTGGTAAATATTTGTCTTCACTCCCTTTTTCCATCCAGAGCCTACCCTGACACATGGGCTTCACAGTGGGCCTTCCTGCTCTCTGAATCCTAGAGAGGTTTATGAAAATGTGTCTTTATGGAGCCTCCAGGACCCAAAGGGACCTGCCATTCATTTGTTCATTCCCAGGCATGCTCAGATCACCCTTGGAGGACGGAGGTGAGACAGCTGGGGTCCTCAAGGAGGAGCCTGGCACAGGCCAGGAACCCAAAGGCCACACAGGACTGAGATCTGTGCTAGGAATGATGGATGCCACAAGCAGGACCAACGTGCCTGGACCCAGCGTGAGTGTGGAAGGATAACTGGGGGGACTTACATGTCATCAGCTAGCATTCATTCATTCTTTCAGTCATCTTCACAGCCCAATGAGAGTGCCAGGCCTGCCAACAAGCCCATCATACACGAGAAAATAAATGGCTGTGAGGAGCCAGGTACAGAGAAACTCGGGGAAGGTTTCCCAGTGGAAGTGAAGCTGGATCTTCCCACGGATGAGGGAGGCAGGAAAGAACCTTCCTGCTCTGGGCACCACCGGCAACCATCACCGAGAGGTTGATGAGGCATTGCTGCCAGTCTGGAGTCCTTGGTCCGGGAAGTCAGGGCCCCAGCTGGGTTGGGGGCACCTGACTCATTTCCTGGACTCTCTGCCTCCTCACCTCATCTGTTCCCTCCCTGCTTTGGGAAGAAGTGGCCCTGGCCAGGGGCTGCACAAAAGGAAAGGCGGCTTTGACATTCCTTCAGAGATAGGGAGTGAGGAAGGAAGGGCGGGTGTGTTTCTGGAAGCATCTCAGGAATCTGCTCCTCCTCCCTGGAGCACCAGGTGGCAGGCCCAGCCTCTAAGAGCAGCTTATACAGTGGTCCTGCTGGAGGGGGCAGCTCTGTGGCCCTGGGCAAGTGGCTTCCCCTCTCTGAGCCTCAGTTCAAGTACCTATGATACAGGGTAATGATACCACAGCACGGTGGCTGAGAGGGTTCCCCAGGGGCTAGACCCATTGTGAGGAGGGAAAACGGGAGGGCCACCCCCCAGCTGGAAGGTTTGGCGAGGCCACTGGGGAATTTTTGAGCCAAAGTGGCCCATCCAGGTTGGCCTGTGCCTCTCAGGAACAGACCTGCCCCAAGGTCCCCACCACACTCAGGAGCCCCTGCAGCCGCAGCGGGAGGCAGGGATGGTTTTCAGAGCCACCAGCTGGGTCCTCAGCTGCCCTGGAGTTGCTGGTCTGGGTGGCTCATTCTCATGCTCCACCCTGAACCCCACTCCCACAGTACCAGGGCTTGTGCTGTGTCTAGAATTCAGTCAAAGCAGGGGCGGGGCTGAGCCTCATATTTATCTCCTGCAATTAACAGTTGCCACAAACTAGACTGCATAGTGGCTCATGCCTATAATTCTAGTGCTCTGGGAGGCTGAGGTGGGTAGATCCCTTGAGCTCAGGAGTTCAAGACCCTCCTTAGCAAGAACGAGACCCCATCCCAACTAAAAATAGAAAGACTAGCCAGTTGTGGTGGTGGTACCTATAGTCCCAGCTACTCAGGAGCTGAGACAGGAGAATCTCTTGAGCCCAAGGGTTTGAGGTTGGTGTGAGCTAGGCTGATGCCACTGCACTCTAGTCTGGGTGACAGAGTAAGACTCTTGTCTCAAAAAAAAAAAAAAGTAAAAAACTGTCTTAAAACACAGAATTTATTTTCTCACAGCTCTGGAGGCTGGAAGTCTGGGTCAGGTGTCAGCAGGGCCAGGCCCCCAAAGGCTCTAGAGGGGATCCTTCTCTGCCTCTTCCAGCTCCCAGGCAGCCCTGAACATACCTTGCCTAGTGGCCGCATCAGTCCAGTCCAGTCTTGGTCTCCATCTTTGCAAAGTTCTCTGCCTTTCATGATTCTGTGTCCACTCTTAAGAACACCAACCATTGGGTCAGTGTCCATCCTAACCCAGTAAGACCTCATTTTAACTCACTGAGCTGGGAAATCTTTATTTGCAAATAAGGCCACATTCTGTGGTCCTGAGTGGACATGAGTCTTCAAGGGACACTCTCAACCCTGACCAGCCCCCCTTTGGGTAGCCTGGGTGGAGGAGCCAGGTGGCATAAGCGAATGTGGAGGGCTGCAGCCATCCCACAGAGGGGTCCTGAGCCAGCCTGTGGGCTAGCACAGACTGGTCAAGGGGGCAGAGGCAGGGACAGACAGAACGATAGATGGGCCTCACCCCTGAGGGCTGTGTGGGGAGATGTGGAGACATCCTTCCATTACCCATCTCCCAGGGAGCTGGGAACCCCCTGGCCCAGGCAGCGGCCCAGATGGTAAAGTCAGCTCCTTGGGGAGGCCCAGGTGTGGTTTCTGAGCAGCTTCAGTGCTTTCAAAGTTAGCCAAGGTCTGGGTCCAGGGTGCTTGGGCCTGCAGTCGGGCACCCCATGTCTGAGTCCTCACCAGTTACTGGCCGAGTGACCCCAGCAGTGCTCTGCGCCTCCATGTCCTTCCCTGTGAATGACACGTCAGCACTTCATGGAGAATGGAGAATGAAGGAAGCACAGCAGTGCACTTGGCTCCGCACCTGCCATGAGGATGTGCTTGGTAGATGCTGCCCATAGGTGCCAAAGGGAGGGAAACAGGGGCCTAACTCAAATTGCAGGCCAGCAAAGCCGGAAGTGAGTCCCGGCACAGGCCTGCCCTCTGTCCCGAGCTCGCTGGGCAGAGCAGTGCGGGCCTGATCAAAGCACACGGCATCATGCAGGGGGCCTCAGGAGTCTGTCAGGCCCACTCGACTGATGAGGAAGCCGAGGTTCAGAGAGGGGAAGTGACTTGCCCAGGGTGACCTGGCTGACAGATAGGACATGGGTTTTATCCCACTGGACAGCAATTCCGAGCCCTATTGTAGTGGGTCAAATCTTAGGGGCTCAAAGGGCAATTCTCACCTGTAATGGCTCTGTTTTGTACAGAATATTAGACGTGCGTTTTAACCACAGACCCTAATAGTTCCTATTACTTTCTTTCCAGGGATCTTCACTCTCAGATCTGACTTGAAGTCCTCTAGGGCTCAGACGTCATAATAAATAACACTATTAAAAAGAGCAACTAAGATTGAAACAGGGGTTTGGGGCTATAAGGCTTTTGCAACTGAAAGTTATTTTTCACCCTTTGTTTTGTTCACTTAATGTAACATGCATGTATTGAGTACCTGCTGTGTACTGGGCACATCTATTAAATACCATGTTTACAGATGGCCAAGGCACTGTTTCTGCCTCCAGGGTCTGTAGCCCATCAGGGGACATAAGCTTGTTGACAGACTTTGGTCTGAGATGGTGGAGGCAGGTGGGTAGGGGCCTGTTCAAGATGCAGGTGAGCTGGAGGGTGGGGTGGGAATGCCCACTGCCCTTGGGAGTGGGGAGGAGGCAGAGGAGGAGTCACTTAAGGTGAACCATGAAGGAATTTTGCTCAGAACAAGAGCAAGGGGAGGTGCCCCGGGGTGTGGGACAGCATGTGGGAAGATAAGGAGGTGCAGGAGATGCTTTTGGGATGCTCAGGGGTGGGAGCCCTGAGCCCTGGCCCCCTGGGGGGCCAGCATGGAGGCTGTTTTCTTTTTTTTTTTTTTTTTTTAGACAGAGCCTCATGCTGTCACCCTGGATAGAGTGCTATGGCATCACAGCTCACAGCAACCTCCACTTCCTGGGCTTAAGCAAGTCTCCTGCCTCTGCCTCCCAAGTAGCTGGGACTACAGGCTCCCGCCACAACACCCGGCCATTTTTTGGTTGCAGCCACCATTGTTGTTTGGCAGGCCGGGCTGGATTTGAACCCGCCAGCTCAGGTGTACGTGGCTGGTGCCTTAGCCCGTTGAGCCACAGGCGCCGAGCCAGCAGCATGGGGGCTGTTAAGAGGTGAGGGTAGAGGTGGGGGAGAAGACTTGGTGGAGTGTGGGGCAGAGGGCTGGGTGAGAGGTGGTCCAGACCAGAGGCAAGGGAGATGGGGCCAGATAGTGACAGAGAGGAGGAGAGGGGATGTTGGGGTGAGGTGTTACCTCAGCAGTCCCCCAAGTCAGTTGTTCTGGATGCTTCCCATTGCAGGTTCACAGGCCTTTACAGTTTGACCTTAATCTAAATCTACTGACCTGCCCAACCGCTCTTCAGGCTGCCTGTCATACTGTCCAGCAAGAGAATGTCCCAGCTCCCAAACTGTTACAACTATGTAGCCCTGCACCTGCTGATCCCAGTGTGGTCACCCCTGTGTGCCTCTGCACCTGCTGTTCCCAGTGTGGTCACCCCTGTGCACCCCCATACCTGCTGTTCCCAGTGTGGTCATACCCACGCACCTGTGGTGTGAGCAGATCATGTGGGCAGACCCCTCAGGGATGGCTTGGTGCCCTCCCGTTGACAGTGAGTGAGTTCTGTCCCTGTTAGCTCATGTGAGAGTGTGTCACCCTCTGTCTTGCTCCTTCTCGTGTATGTGACCCACCTGCTGCCCCTTTACCTTTCACCTCGGTTGGACACTCCCTGAAGCCCTCACTGGAGGCAGATGCCGGGGCCATGCTTCTCATACAGTCCACAGAACTGTGAGCCAAATACGCTTCCCAGACTTATAACTATACAAAGCCCAAAGGTACCATCACAAAGCCCAAAGGTACCATCACCTGAGAAGCATTCCCGTCACCCCCACAGAGAGGTGGCACCTCCTCTCAGCCCCCACTGCCTGGACCTATAGGGCTCAAAGGAAGAACTTCACCTTTGCCCTCTGAAGTTCTGCTGAAAAATCAGCCAACAGAAGGCAGATTAACAGGAGAGGAGGCCTGCAAGTTCAATGGTCAGTTCTCAGTGACTTGGGGTCTTCAGGACAAAGGCCTAAAGATACAGGGGAAACGGGTGGCACCTGTGGCTCAAAGGAGTAGGGCACCAGCCCCATATGCCGGAGGTGGTGGGTTCAAACTCAGCCCTGGCCAAAAACTGCAAAGAAAAGATACAGGGAAGTGTCCACTTTTATGTTTAGACTCAACAAAGCATGTGGACGCACATGTAGAAACAGAACTGAACAGAAAGAGTGTGACCCAATGTTGACAGACCCAGTGGGACACCAGCAAAGCCGTCAGTCTGCATTCCTCTTGGCCTCTCAGAGAAGCATTCCTTCCTTGGGTGTGGGGCTGGACCCTCTCTGGAATAGGAGTCTTAGGACCTATAGTTAAACAAGTAGGTCAGATACTATCTTCATGGCCAGTTTTTACACAGAGGGGCAGGAGTGGGTAGTCAGAGCATTTTTAGGTTTTATGGCTGGCTTTGGGATAAGGAGTTCTGGTTTCTATGACCTGCCTTGGGGAAGAGGGACTCCTTGGGGAGAACGGGGCTGAGAGACAGGAGACAGAAGTCAGAGAGACAGGAGACAGAAGTCAGAGAGACAATTCTGTTTCTGCGGCCGTAATTTGGGTCTTGTTTTCTGAGCCCCAACAACACCTGCCTGTTCATGCTGTTGTCGTATCACTACCCTCCCTCCTCCCCCCTCAGGAACAGCACCTGATACTCAGTGGCTGTTCAGAGCATTAGATGAAAGAAGGAGCGATGGGTGGCTGGGTGGATAAGTGTGTGGGGAGATGGCTGTGAGTGGGCAGAGGAGGACAGTGGGAAGGGGGATGGGTGGGTGGATAAGGGGTGGGACATGGCTGTGAGTGGGCAGAGGAGGACAGTGGGAAGAGGGATGGCTGGGTGGATAAGGGGTGGGACATGGCTGTGAGTGGGCAGAGGAGGACAGTGGGAAGGGGGATGGCTGGGCAGATAGGTGTGTGGGGAGATGGCTGTAGAGACAGGGGCAGAGAGGATGAAGAGTGAATGCAGAGGGGGATAGATGGGTGGGTGGAGGACAGATGGACAAAAGAGCGGGTGGATAGATTATACTTGTTGAACCTATTCACATCTGGGCAATGCAGTGAGAACAAAGGATTGTGAGCAGGGACAAAAGGAGCTGGGTTGGATTGGGTAGGGACAGGTGGTGGATGAATGAAGGGTGGGGTATGGAAATGATGGGCTGGCAGGATCTGTAATTATCCCCACAAACAGGAACGTAGCAAATCCAGTTCCAGCTGATTCCAAAGGATCAGCTCAGGTGGACAGCACTGGGGTCAGTCACGATCCCCAAAGACATAATACCGAATGCTGAAACCTCTGAAGTCTAAATCCCCAAAATCATAGTCCCAGAGGATGAAAATCACAAATGTTTGCTATCCTGAAAGCCAAATTCTGGGCATGACGGTTACTCTTAGCTGTCACCTGTTACTTTGGGTGTCTGTATGACCTGTTTCCAGAGAAGAATGGCGTCTCGGTCAGCTGGGCCTGAGTGGGGAAGACCCGCCCTCAATATGGGCAGGCACCATCCAATCCACTGTGGCATTGATAGAAAAAAAAAAAAGAAAAACAACCGAGAGGAAAGCAGATTCCTCTTTCCCTCCTAGAGCTGGGACATCGGAACTCCAGGTTTCCAGGCCTCTGGACTGCAGGACTTATTCCAGCGGCGTCTGGTTCCCAGGCCTTTGGCCTCGGGCTGAGAGTTGCACCAACAGCCCCTGATCTGAGACTTTCCGATCTGGACTGAGCTCCTAGCCCCCCTGGTTCTCCAGCTTGCAGACAGCTCATCATGGGGCTCTCGGTCTCCATAATCCTCTAATAAATCTCTTCTCACCTGCTCGTAGCTTCTGTCTGTGTCCTATGGGTTTGTCTCTCTGGAGGACCCTGACCAGTACAGGGGTAACCATCCTCTCTCAGGCATGTCCACCTGGATGTCCCCCAAGGTAGGCAGTGAGGGCCCCCCGCAGGGACCGGACTTGGGAGTTTCAGACACCCCAGGAGCTCAGTGCCTGATCTTCACTTCTGCTGACTTATCTCTTTTCTTTTTAGTATTTGGAACACAAAGGCGTCTGGACCTGTGGATTTATGTCTTAGGAAGACACCTGCAAGAGTCAGCAGGGAGGAGAAAAACCAGCTAGTGGTAGCACCCTGTCACCTCACCCATGGGACAGAGGGGCAAGTCCCAATCTTAAGGGGGCTCACCCTGCAGAGGGGTGGAGTGGAGATGCAGGGCACAGGGGAGTCTTGAGAGCTTCCCCAGGTGGGAGGGAGACAGCTGTGGGGCTGTGCCGGGCTCAGGAGCTGGGAGGTGCCAGGTCTCCACAGGCTGTGGCCTCTGGCCCCTTGCTTTGGCGAGGGCTCTTCGAGGGTGCCGGACCCGACCCAGGAGCTGGAGAGCTGCAGGTGTGCGAGTGCCCACAGGGGCATGGCCCAGCCTGTCTGCATGGGGTTGGGAACTGGCCCAGCCCTGAGGGGTCGCTGAGGAGGGCTTTCAGAAATTTGACATTTCTTTTACCCCATATTGTAGAGAATAATTCATTCTTAGCTTACATTGGCTATAAATAAAATCAGAGGCTCAGAGCCCATAGCTCAGTGGTTAGGACGCCGGCCACATACACCAGGGCTGGTGGTTTCGAACCCGGCTCAGGCCTGCTAAACAGCAATGACAACTACAACAACAAAAAAAATAGCTAGACATAGTCCCAGCTAGTTGGGAGGCTGAG
>CAUYON010160956.1:0-10153 GCA_963573935.1 Arctocebus calabarensis
TTTACACTTAATTCTTGGTTATCAATTCAGAATTGATGGTTAGGGCAGTGCCTGTGGCTCAAAGGAGTAGGGCACCAGCCCCATATGCTGGAGGTGGCAGGTTCAAACCCAGCCCTGGCCAAAAACCGCAAAAAAAAAAAATGTTATGTCCACAGAACTGTACTAGAAATTATAAGGAGAGAAATGGCCTATGAACATATGAACACCACACTTAGGGAAGGTGGACTTTCTATTTCTGTCAAAATTACACCCAGATTTTTTGATAGAATGATTATTGAGATCTAAGATTGATGATGTAGATAAGATATAAAATGTTTTCTATAAAGGATATAAAATGCGGCCAGGTGCAGTGGTGCAGTGCCTGTAATCCTAGCACTCTGGGAGACTGAGGTAGGTGGATTGCCCTGAGCTTTCGGGTTCAAGACCAGCCTGAGCAAGAGCGAGACCCCTTCTTTAAAAATAGCCGGACTTTGTGACGGGCACCTGTACTCTCAGCTACTAGGGAGGCTGCGCCCAAGAGTTTGACGTTGCTGTGAGCTGTGATGCCACGGCACTCTACCAAAGGTCACAAAGTAAGACTCTGCCTCAAAAAAAAAAAAAAAGATATAAAATGAGATACGTGTATAAGGTACAGAGCTTTACTACTGTTAGTATAGTAACAAGAACAAGGGATTTTGAATCCAAAGACCCAGACTCACGTCCCTGCCTGGCCACTCACTGTGGGCAAGCCACATTATCCTCTGCTGTGTTCTAAAAGTCTGGGTCCGCCCAAAATTCACTGGGTAAATGCTAATGCCCAGTGTGATGGGATTAGGCAGTGAGGCGTTGGGAGGGGATGGGGACATGAAAGTAGAGCCTCATGAATGGGTCAGAGCCCTTATAAAAGGGGCCAGAGATCTGCCCCCCCCACCCCTAACCTGTGAGGACGCAGAGAGGAGGTGTTACCTGTGAACAAGGAAGGGGCCTCACCAGACCCTGAGTCTGCCAGCGCCCAGAACACTGAGCAATAAACCTGCGTTGCTCATGAGCTGCCCAAGCTGTGGTGTCTATGTCACGGCGGCCCGAATGGGCCGAGGCAGCCTCCAGTCTGTGAATGCCCCACCTACCTCCCAGGGGTGTCACAAACCAGACGGAATAATAGAAGGAAGGAGTAGCAAACTCAGTAAAAGTGCTTGATCATATTTTATCTTTCACGTCTGTAATACGTCCTTTGTTGCTATCTTGAAGTTGAATTCAAATATTTAATATTTTCAGTCCTTCTTTTTGTCCCGTCTTACCAAGTATATTACGAACATTTTGTCATACATAAAAAGGTATGTAAAACTATGTTGCATTTGATCTATCCATATACATGTGCGTACACGCATAGGCTCACACACACTCAGCCCTATGTATACACTGTTTTCTTCCTGAGACGATGTCCCAGGGAATAGACAGGCGTCGTGGCTAACAATATAGGAGTGAAATGGCAGTGCGTGAAGTTCATGTCCTCCCAGCCTTGCCCCAGTGACATTGCGTGGGGTCTCCCAGACCCTGGGAGTCCGTGAATGGCCTGGAACGTGCCTTTGTGCCACGTTGCCCTGAGACGTGGGTGACCAGGGGACTATCCTGAGACCATGGAGCGCATGGGTCTAACTTCCTTTCTTGCTTTCCCAGTGGCACCTCTGCTCTCCCAGTGGGTCAGTTGCTCCTTCTCACGTTGTGTACACCCATCAAGGGTTTGCTTCTCCGTCTGCTTTAGCCCTGGGGAGAAGGGCAGGAGAGCGCCGACAGCCTGCCGTCCTCAGGCTCCACCCCTGTCACTCGGCCTGTGGGGGTCTCCCCCCAGCCAGCCCTGGGGCTCTCACACAGTGCTAGACCCTCTCAGATTCAGTGAGGTCCCTGCCCTTGCCGTCCACCTCACAGCTCTCCCAAGGAAGCTTTGCTCGCTGGTGGTTTCCTGGTGAAGCTCCACGCCCAGTGTCACCGTGTGGGACTGATGTCCGAGGAGCTGGCCAGCGTCACCACATGGGGCAGATGTCCGAGGAGCTGGATGCACAGGAGGACCCCGCCTCACCCTTCTGCAGAAGTTGGACAGCGTGCACCACCCTCAGCCCTGGAGACTTCCACGCAAAGCGCTCTTTTAACTTCGGTTCCTTCTCTTTCTCCTTGATTCACACCCCCGCCCCTCTCCCCTGCACTCAGGAGCAGCTCTCAGGGCAGCAGAGCCTCCTCTGGGGGCTCTCTGAGTTTCAAACTCTCATGGAGGAGGGCCGGACAGCTGCTGGGGCTGCCCGCCTGGAGCCCTGCTTCCCTCCTGAGCAAGTCCACCCAAGTGGCAAAGGTCACAGGGCAACCCCATAGGTGCTGGCCACACATGAACACCTGAGGGTGCACGGCCCTGCTGTGGAACCCATTTCGGGGGTTTACTAGGCTTCAGTCATTCAGTGAGCTTTTATTTAGGACCAAGCCTTTAAACCTCAAGTGGCAAAAGATAAGTGAGACACAGGTGTCGCCCTCAGAAGGCTTAGTGTCTGGTAAGAGACACAAAAGTTTATAAATAACCATAGTACAAAGCACAGTAATTGCCACAGAGAAGTACGAAGTGTTTCTGGTATTCAGAGAAAGACACGTGCACTTATTAAGCACTTCCTGTAACCAAGGCACTAGAATATAAATACATAATGAGAGAGAGAAAATAGTGTGTGTGTATATATATAGCATAGTTTAATACATGGTTTAATATATAACATAGTACATGCATTTTTTCATTTAAAGTTTATTGGGGACACACCTACGGTGCATCTTAGAAGGATATAGGCAAAACTTAGTAAATGCAGAATACAAATTTCTTCATATAGTGATTAAAAGGCCATGAAGGGTATGTTAAACAGTTTGATGAAAATATTTCAGATTGTATATGGAAGTCAGCACATTGTGCCCCGTGACTGCACTAATGTACACAATTATGATTTAATAATAAAAAAATAAAGTTTATTAAGCCCCACCTGACAGGTGAGCTGGCTAGGGGTCAGAGTGACGCAGTAATTTGGTCAGAGGGGAATTTATGCCAATGGGAAGATTGGAAAGTTTTAATTAAAAAAAAAGTATTATTTCAGCTGGCCCTTAAAGGTTTGGCGGGATTTTAATTAACATTTATAGATTTTAGTTACAAAAGTGATGCACATACATTGCGAGGATTTAAAAATATACAGAAAAGCACAAAGAGGAAAGTTCTTTAAAAGGGCTCATAAATCCCACCATTCTAATATTTAAAAAATCATTAACATTTTGGTGTACATCTTTGCAGACTTTTTTCTAACAATCACAGCATTTAAAAAAAAAAACAAGGACCACATTGTTTAGTCACCTTCATTTTTATAAAGTCATTGCATTTAATCATAACACCCCCGTAAAGTAAAAAGTATTATCATCCCTGTTTTATAAAAATAACTTGGGACAGAAATGTCAGCTCACCCAAGCCACATGACAGAGCCACGATGTTTGTCCAGAACGCCCGTCTCTACAGGCTACACTCACCCTCCCTCTGCCTCCTCAACAGTGAGCCACCCCGGTCCCCCTTACACGGAGCTGGCAGGGCGTGACAAGGACAGGTTCACTGAGAGAGTGCGTTTAATGTTGGAGTTAGTGACTGCTTCCACTGAGGGCAGAAAAGAAAGGGAGACATTTCTTAAAATCTCTAATCTTTCCATCCTGTGTCCCTCAGAGAATGAAGTTCCACAGAGGACACTGATTTCATCATCTTTTCAACAATACATGCAACTTCTATCAGATGAAAAGTATTCCCTCAATTCAGACTCTCCCCTAACTCCAACAGGGCCCTGTGTACCCAAAAAGCCAATGAGATCTAATCAAATCTGCAGTCCAGCCACTTTGTGCGAAGCGGACCTGGGTCTGCCTGGAATTGTCATCGTGGGAACCAACCTCCCTCGTCCGAACAAGCCCCAGACCTGCCGGCTTTGCGCTTGCCGGTGATAACCAACTCTGGAACAGGCACTGAGCTAGTGTTCGGTCAAGAACAGCACCTCCCACCTCCACACCAAGTGGACTTTATTTCTGCCCTAGCAAGAATGAGAACAACACGTTTTTGCCAAAAGCAGAAAAGAAATCCAAACATCTAATGCACTTCTTCCCTGGGCTACATGTTCCTGGCTTGACTTACATCACTTACATAACACTGATTTTATTTATTAGAACAGGACAGAGAGTTTCAGGAAAGGCCAGAAATGCCAGCCTGACATTCGGTGACCCTGCACTCAGCAGAGAGCACAGAAGGAACGGTTGGTGGGTATGCTGCGCCCTGCCCCACAGATAACAACACGCAGCCACAGAGATGCCCGCAGGAGGGGCTTCGAGACAAGAAAGGGGGGGGGCCATTCTTCCTGGGACCCTTGGGAATCCCTGAACCCTATGAAGGTCTGTCTGACAGATCCATCTCTGGTGAGGAAAACAGTGATTCATTCAACAAATAGTTACAGCTGAATTCATAACCAGCTCAGCTGTCTGCAATCTCAAAGCCCAAAATAACGAACGTGCTGTGTTCCGTTTTAGTCTCGCGACTTTAGTAAACTTTGCCACTTTCAAGAAATTCACCCCCAGGGAGCTAATTTTTGCGTGATTGTTAGTTTGTTTTATCTTTATCCAAGCTCCTCTCCATTTCTGCATGACATTCAAAGAGCTGCCTCTGTAGCAAACATTAGCCTGGTCCTCTTGGACTCTGAAAACCTGGCCACAAAGGCAAACGCTCTCTGGGTCTCCGTAGCGTGAAAGTTCCTGCGATCCTTTTCTCCAAGCCACCCTCCAAATCACAGGGTCCTTCAAAGAGAAGGCCAGGCTTGCACAGGGTCTTACAGAGCCTTCTTCAGGATTCTTCCCATAAAGCTCCCCAGTTTCTGGTCCCCTTTGCTCTTTCTTCTATATCTTAGTACATTGCATCCAACGATTATGTCCTCTATGCACAGATAAAACACCCAATAAACATTCGATAATTGGGGCCATTGTGAATGAATCCCTTCCCCACCTTTTCTCTTTTCATTCTTCTTCGTTACATTCTCTCATGACTCCAGATTCTATAGGCCTCCAGGCAAGGTCTAGTCCCACTCCCTGAGATTTTTCAATTTATTATTTGCCAGTAGTAAATAATAAATGTGTATGTCACCTCTTTAGCAAAAATTCTTGGCCGGTGTGGAGGCTCCCACCTGTAATCTTAGTACTCTGGGAAGCTGAGGTGGGAGGATCCCTTGAGCTTAAGGCTGGGAGACCAGACTGAGCAAGAGTAAGACCCCATCTCTACTAAAAATAGAAAAACTGGCTTGGTGCCCCTAGCTCAGTGAGTAGAACGCTGGCACATACACCAAGGCTGGTGGGTTCAAGCCTGGCCGGGGCCTGCTAAACGACAACAACTGCAACAACAACAACAACAAAAACAGCCAGGCATTGTGGCAGGCGCCTGTATTCCCAGCTACTTGGGAGGCTGAGGCAAGAGAATCTTTTAAGCCCAAGAGTTTGAGGTTGCTGTGAGCTGTGATGTTACCGCACTCTACAGAGGGTGACAAAATAAGACACTGTGTCAAAAAAAGAAAAGAAAGAAAACACAGAAGAACTACCTGGGTGTGGCAGGAATGTGTAGTCCCAGGTGCTCAGCAGGCTGAGACAGAAGATCACTTGAACTCAGGCATTCAAGGTTACTGTGAGCTAGGCTGACACCACAGCACTCTAGCCTGGAACAGAGTGAGACTCTGTCTCAAAAAGGAAAAAAAAAAGAATTCTTAAATAGGACACACTTCATCAAACCCACACCAGTAAAAGCTCCTTTTTCCTTTTGCATTCACTAGTAGATATTGATTGACTACCTACTACCCACTAGGTTGCAGGCATTGTTCTAACAAAACAAGTAAGGTCCAGACTCTGATGAAGATCAGATTCCCCTGGCAGACCAGCAGCAAGAAAACAGAACCATCAAGAAATAATACACGGAGATGAAAACTAGAGTCTAGGACAGGGTGACCCGGCCAGGCCTCTTCCAAACCTGTGGAAACAGTCCCTTGTTATCTTTACATTTATCAGATGCCAAAGCCTCCTGCTCTTTTGGCAACAGACTTAGATGCGTTGAGATAGTTGATCCCCATCAGCCCTTACCTGAAGACAAAGAGCATGTCCTTCTCGTGCCAACGCCACGTGGACTGCGGAGTGCAGTGCCTGGTACTCAAAGTGCACTAAACAGAGGGGCGGCCAGAAAACCGGGAAAGAGGCAAGAGCCGCCCCAGCCAAAGGCCACCTCCTCTGCTCTAACTTCAGTTTGTTCTTCGTATTTTTGTGCTTTCTTCAGGCAGCCTATAGCTTTATGAGCAACTGACCCTTGAACTGAGAAGCTTCTGCAGATAAAGGCCTTAGCTGAAAGTGACATAAGAGGTGAGTGACAGGGGAACGCAGGCTTAGCTTGACAGTAGCTGGAACCTCTCACTTCCTTCCCTGGGGCCGCCTAGTTGTCGGCTGACCCACAGGCAAACCTATAAGTGAACGGTTAAGATCCCTTGATCAGGGAGCTCTAGAGCCGGCAGATAAAACACACTTCTGAATTTAAAGTGTCTCAGAGGCCTTCCCTGCTGGCCTGAGCCCCAGGCACCCACAGCAACGAGAAGCGTGATAACACATCTGCCTTCCCTCATTCTTCTTCAATCCCCCTGCCCCAACTCCTAGTCACTGGAATCATTCCCACAATAACTACCATCACAAAGCCTTCGGACCAGACCGTTTCGAAGAAGAACCCAGTCACACTATTATACCCTCATCTTTCCTTGTAGATCCTACCCCCCCAACATGACATTATTTATACTTGTGGACATACATAAAATTATTCCCAATCTCTTCTTTTTTTCGTATCTGCTTCAAGTTAGGAAGTCTTCATCATCAGGAAGAAAGGATCCCATAATTTTTCTCCCAAGATCTCTTGGGCTGCTCTTCCCGGGTATGTTTCGCTCCCGCTCGGCCAAACTGATCATTGCTGTTTCGGTAATTGTGAGCAAAATTCAGCGGGAATCACATCACTTACAGCAGAAATGCTCTTCAGTCCAAAATGCTTGCCCTCTCTTCTCTAGATATGTCAGGGCCACCTGGTGGCTTTTTGAAGTTGGAAAAGTCATTTGGAACATTGTAATTAACCTCTGTATTTTAGGGTACAGATGTCCTTTAATTCTGGAAGGCAAATTGTAATGAGCCTTTTTAATACAGCTGATGCTAAGGCCCCTACCACTCCCTCCACTTTTATTATGTATGTAAACATGCCCCCAAAATGTACATGCATTATAGGAAAGGAAAAAACTGCATTAAATTTGTAATACTCAAGTCACATTTGACGATTATAAGAGCTGCTCAATGTGCCTTGTATTCATCTTTTGTTATTGGTACCTATTCAGCATTACAACAATTTTAATATAGTTATTTCCTTTTCTAAAATGTGTACAATGTGTATACACATTGAGAAGTTCAATATTTTGTTTGGGCATGTAAAGTGAATATAATTAGCAGAATTATTGACGTGCAACATTATTTTTTTTTCCTAAATCTAGTTTTAAACTGTCTAAGAACTTTTGTTTATTTGTCCTTGGGAAGAAGCAAAAAGGTTAATTTAGGATTAGACCTTCAGGGCTCGGCGCACTTAGCTCAGTGGCTAGGGTGCCAGCCACATACACTGGAGCTGGTAGGCTCGAATCCAGCCCAGGCCTGCCAAACGTCAATGACAACTACAACCAAAAAATAACCTGGTATTGGGGAAGGTGCCTGTAGTCCCAGCTACTTGGGAGGCTGAAGCAAGAGAATTGCTCTTAAGCCCAAGAGTTGTAGGTTGCTGTGAGCTGTGACACTATAGTACTCTACCCAGGGTGACAGCTTGAGACTCTGTCACAGAAAAAAAAAAGAATTACACCTTCAGAAAGTTTTCAATCTTAGTCTTCTCTGAGATCTTATTTACTTTCTAGGAGTCTTATCTGTTATTCTTTCAGCTGTCAAACCATAACCTATCAAACAGGAAACTATTATTTACCTAACATTATTCATCAAAAAATATACACTCAGTAGCTCTTATTTGCAAGGCCCTATGGGGATAAACAATTCTATCACCTAGATCCTGCCTTAAGAAATACATCATTCAAGGCAGGGCATGGTGACTCACTCCTATAATCCCAACACTTTGGGTGGCCAAGGCAGGAGGACGGCTCAAAGTGAAGCCAGGAAAACCCATCTCTACAAAAGAAATTGTTATGCTCCCACTTAAAGGGAACCGTGTAAGAGTATATGGCACATCTTTGGGTGCAGGACACAACCACAAAAGGGATTCTACCTAACAAATGCAAATATTTTAACCTAGTTGTTTGTACCCTCACATGAACCTAAAATTTAAAAAAAAAAAATTTTAATAAATTGAAAAAAAATTATCTAGGCATAGCAGTATAGTCAGCTATGATGAGGCTACTGTACTCTGTCTTGGGCAACAGAGTGAGACCCAGTGTCAAAAAAAAAAAAGAGAGAGAGAAGAAAGAAAGAAATGAGTTTGATAATAACTATAACTTGAAATTAATGGGTTTGGTAATAAAATAAACCTGAGTTTCAATCCTGGAAGTTGAAATTTTTTTAGTGCTTAAAGAAACCTAATTTTGTGGTCTTTGGTAACCATTGTCACATCTATAAAATGAGGAAAATTAAACCTCCTTTCCATCTTAGTAAAGTGGATTAAATAGAATAAAGTATGCAAAAGTACCTCGCACCAGTAATAGTATTAGCAGAAGAGACCCCTTTAGAATCTACACAGGAGTCTCATCCTGAGGTAGGCATGTCCCCAACTGCTTCATTACAAACCTTCCAAGCTCAACTGAACTTGAGCTTGCACTGGGGAGACGCTTCCCCTGCACCCTACGCCTACCTCCTTGCCTTGCTTGCTAGCACAAGTTGCCATGGCCAAGTCCGATTACTTGGTCTCTCCAGTCCTCCAGCCTGGCCCAGCTTTTGTGGTCTGGCCTGGTTCACATAGACGTTTTCAACAAATTTGCACAATATTAGTAGGGCATGTTTTGTCATTATCTACTTTTGACAATGGAATAAACTCGAGCTCAGAAAAAATAAATACCATGGCCAAAATTACCCTGCTAATAATTGGCAAAGCTGAGATAACTCCATCTTATGAGGCCAAGAGCACATAAATAAAAGAAAAAACGATGGAACGGTAGGAGGCGGCTGCGTTGCTGGAGGCAACGAGTAGATGGAGCTGCCGGTGGCTTGGGCTGGTGAGGAGATACGAGAGAAAATGAAAAGCAAAGTTCACATTTTGACCCCAGAAGGACCCGGGAATGCTACGGTATCTGCTAATTTCCAGTCTTTCCCCAACCACCTCCTCCCTTATTCCTAAAAGAAAAGCACCATCACGCCTAACAAACATGCACTCTCGTGCACTCAGGCATCATCTTCCACCCGGTCTTCCGCTGCCAAGTAACAGCCTTAGTTGTGTTTATTTTTACACAGTCCCTGCCTTCAGAGATTTAAAAATGTGGAAGAGAGACCACAAAAGGGACATAAAGTCAAAGTTCCCATCACTCTCAGGTAACTCAGATTCCATTCAATAGTTGTGTGACCATGGGCAAGACCCCAGCTTCCTTGGCTCACATCTTCTTCATTCATCAATGATTCATTCCCATATTCAATAAATATTTATCAATTGCTTACTATGTGCCAAGTGCTGTGCGAGGTACTGGGGATATAGATGTCCCTACCTCCAGACAGCTCCAAATCAATACCAAATTCCTCTCTTTTTTTTTTTTTTATTATTGAATCATAGCTGTGCACAATAGTGCAATCAAGGGGTACAATGTGCTGGTTTCATATACAATCTGAACTACTTTCATCAAACTGATTAACGTAGCCTTCATGGCATTTTCTTAGTTATTGTATGAAGACATTTGTATTCTGCATATAGTAAGGTTCACTTGTACCCTTCTAGGATGCACTGTAGGTGTGGCCCCACCAATTACCCTCCCTCCACCCCAACCTCGCCCCTCCCCTCCCGGAGTATGGGGCAAGGGGCAACGGAGATTCCTCTTTCCTATCCCCTAGGACCAGTCAGCAATTCCTATCTAGATTACCTCCAAAATGGGGCTTCGATTCA
>CAUYON010160959.1:0-10723 GCA_963573935.1 Arctocebus calabarensis
GTCCCAGCTACTTGGGAGGCGGAGGCAAGAGACTCGCTTGAGCCCAGGAATTGGAGGTTGCTGTGAGCTGTGATGCCACGGCACTCTACCCAGGGCGACAGCTTGAGGCTCTGTCTCAAAAAAAAAAAAAAAAAAAAAGAAAGAATTTTCCACTTTGAAAAAAAATCATATTTAAGAAAATATAAAAGAAATTTATCTTTATGCCTTTACCATAATTTCAAATTTTATATACTGATAAAATTTAAAAATTTGAAACCACAATTGTGTCAGGAACTCTGAGCATATTCCACTGGGATATGCCATCCTCCCCCATGTTCACATGTACATTCTGAATTTTAGAAGTTGGTTAATATATCCTATCTATTGATGGGTCGCCTGCTCATCTTCAATTCTCTTCACTGTGCTGGATTGTTTCTCTTTTGACTTTTGGGCATATAATATATTTTGAGAAGCAATGAAGTCCATTATCTTGACCCAAAACTCAGCATCTTTAGACCCTTTTAAAAAAACAACAACAAAGAAAATTGTATTGAACCTGAGTTGAGCTGTGATTGGTCTCTGGCCAAGACCCATATTGTCACTTGTTCCTTTTACTTTTAAGTCACTGAGCTGCCCAATTTCATTTTTTTTGCTCTGAGAAGATGAGGATTATCCTACTACACAGCACAGCTTTCAGTATGCACTATGTTGATGTTATTTTAGTAAATATTTCTTACTTGTTGATAACACTCTTCTCTTACTCATAATGGAATTTTACAGTATATAAATAGATCCCATAGATCATTACCATATATCTTTTGATAAAACTGAGCATGCTGCAGTGCTATGGGCATTTCTGAGTGCAGAGCCTATGAATATTCACAGCTGTAGATAACTCACATGGCTATCCCAAATCTGTTTCTTAGCACTGAATTTCCTTCCACTTTAATAGTCTAAAGAAATTCTAGACTCTATAATATATATTCTCTTCTCTGTTTCCATGTGAGATAGAAAGATAATATTGGATTTTTGCAAAAAAGAAAAAAAAACCCATAATAAAAGGTAAACCATTATTTGGTGTTTAGTCTATTCCAACAATAATGAAACAAAGTGTTATGGAAACATTGATTCTCATGGGAACTTCTGATCCTTTCTCACTATTAGGTATTTCTTCAGAAAATCCTGAAGATATTCAAGTCTTTGTACATGAATGAGCTGTTGTGTAAATATAGAATATTTGTAACAAGTACTATTAGAAATGTTTTACTTAAAATCTTATGGTAAGTTTGTGGTGAATGTACAACCATCTTCATCTTTCAGATGAGGAGACTAATTTAAAAAAGATGAGGTAGCAGAGACATGATTTTAACCCAAGGCTAGCTGTCTATGTTCCAGTGTGTTCTTCTGCCTCTTTTAAACAGATTTTAAAATATCAACTATTTTACATGTCTAATTAGGAAGCCCCTCAGTGGGATTGGTATTAAAGAGCTTTCATAAGTCATACGTAAATTTCTGTTTATTAACAACTATGTTCATAAACTACCACCCAAGTTCAAATCTCATTTTGAAAACTCTCTCTCTTTTGTCTTGTGACATCACAACGATCACCAAATTCTGTTGTTCAGTTCCTGTTTTCTAAAAGAGACCACAGATTTTGTGAAAGCAGGCATCATTTTGGTCTAACTGTATCTCTTATTTTGTATTGTGTTAGCAAATGCAATAAAGTATTATGCATACCTTTATAGCCATGCAAAATAGGCCTGTCAAATCTCTGTCTGATTATTGAAATTTCCTCCTTCCCCCTTTTAAGGTCCAGCTTTGTTTGGATAGATTTATTGCTATAGGGAAAATTTAGGGTGAACTACAGGGATTGTGATCACAGAGATAATTTTGAGCATTCTTCTGCTATGACTGAGATAAGAAGTTATTGGAGGAGAGAAATGACCAGGAAAATCAGTTGGGTTTGGGGAGAGAGAGAGAGAATGGGAGAATGGGGTGTTGTCTTAGTATTTTGGAAATGGATAATAACAAAGGAAGATACGAATAAAATTTATCAATGAAACAAAGGTAGCATGTGAAGGGAAGAGAACAGTCAAAAATGATCTGAAATGTAAAGGCAAGAGAAATTGGAACAATGAAAATTTTATTTAGTAAGTTGAGGAAAACTTTGGAGGAACAGTTTTTAATGAGAAGACCAAGCTTTCAATTTAGTACTTGCTAAGTTTGAGAAACTTATTTGGTATCCAAGAAGGTGATAAATTACCAAGTAGGGGTCAAGTAGACAGTTGCATGTGAAGTATCAACATTTAGGGGATAAATCCAGGCTTGGGATATGAATGTAGAAAGGTTATGAGTGTATCTGTGGTGTGTACAGCCTAACAACTGGATGAGATCACCCGGACATTGGGGCAATTATAGAAGAGGATCGAGACTGACCCTGGGACACTCCAGCATTCAGTTTGGGGAGGTGGGGGAAAGACAGCAAAGGACACTGAGAAAGATCAATTGAGGTAAGAGGAGGAGATGCAGGGGAGTGAGCCTGCTCAGAAAACAAGAGGAGAAGGTGTTTGAAGGAGGAAGGAGTGATCCACTGTGTCAGTGCCTCTGGTGACTTCAGTAAGGTGAGGATTATGAATTACTATTGGAATTAGAAACATACAGGCCATCTCCAACATTTAAAAGAGAAGTTTTTGTGGGGATGACAAAAGTCTGTGCTTTAGTCTGTTTGGGTTGGTGTAAAGGAATACCTGCGGCTCAGCAATTTATACAGAAAAGAGGTTTATAGGGCTCACAGTTCTGCAAGCTGTATAAGAAGCATGGTGCGGCATCTGCTTCTGCTGAGGGCCTCAGGCTGCTTCCATATGTGGCACAGGGCAGAGAGGAACCAGTGTGTGCGGATCTCACAGTGAGAGAAGAGCAAGAGAGAGAAGGAGGCTTTTTTCAACAACCAATTCTTGTGGGAACTAAGGGCAAGAACTTACTCCTGTGATAATTGCGCTAAGCTGTTCATGAGGGATTAGCTCCTAAAATCCAAACACATCTACCAAGTCCCATTTCTACCACTGGGAATCAAATTTCAGCCTGAGACTTGGCAAGGCCAAACAAACTAAATCAAACCGTAGCAGCCTGGTTTCAAATGAGAAGGGGATTGGTGTGGACTCCAGGAGCAGAAAATGGGGTGTGCCAAGAGAACTGGTGTGCAAAACAGATTCAGAATACATTTTTAGCTTCCCTTTTGGAGAAGTGATGGCTACTCCACTGAAGGCTCCTATGACCTGGCCTTCATGGTTTCTGTGTGTGTGTGTGTGTGCACGCACACAAAAACTACTCAAAGTTTAAGAATGGGAAGTAACATCTGAAAACAGTATTATAAAGAAATTAAGGAGGTATCAATATCAGTAGTGACTTTCAGAGAGATCATTCTAAGGAAATAGGGAATCATATTAAAAAGTTAGACAAGCAAATTCAGCTTAACTGAATATTTAGTTGTTTTTTTCAGACTTTTTCCCAAGTGAACAGAGTTGTCACAAAATAGTCATGAGAAATTTGGATAGTGAGGAAATATTTTAAGCAAGAAATTAAAAAAAATCAAGTCACAGACTGACATTTTGTTTTTTTATGTTTTACAAAATCTCAAAAATAGAGGGAGCAGGGACATGGGAGGAGGGAGGAGGATGGCTGAGCTCCTGTTTAATGGGCACAGTGTTAGGATGTACGGCGCACCCCTTGGAGGCAGGACACATTTATAAGAGTGACTTTACCTAAAAATGAAAACATTGTAACCCAATTCTTTGTACCCTCAATTAACCGAGACAATTAAAAAAACTCAAAAATATATAAAAAAAATCCATTTTTATATTCTCGTGTAAATAGAATATTTACTAGTTAATGTAATACTAAAGTAGATATTTAATTATAAAAATGCTTCCTATGTGGCCTGGGAAATTGCTATGAAGTATTCAATTCCTAAAATATATTTGTGTTTTTATTTCCATGGTCTATTAAGCACTAATGTAAAACAGATTTTTAAACAATCCTTGTACATTTGACACAGTTGTCATGCAACTAATGCAAAAATCATGCATAAGTATCTAATCAGTGATGTAATCATTGATATACATATTAATATTTAGCAATTTATTCCCAGAAACTGGTGAGATAATAAACCTAATTTTCCAGGATCATAATATATTGATTGAAATATTGGATTAACTATCAGAGAAATTAGACTTGGTTTTTTGGATCTCAGTTTCATTATCTCAGGAAAATAGTATTTGTTCTGCTTCATAAGGTGGAAAGAAGGATCAAACGAAAAATATGTTATCCTCTTCTAATGTGCTATTTAATATTCAGTAATATATTTGTATTATTTAAATTTGTATTTTCTATTAATAAAATATTAACTACATTTTAATTAATATTTTAGGTATTATAAATTGTACCGAGAGGTACAATTAAAGTGTCAGTGTGTTTTAAAGAAACTTTAGTGGAACAGAAAAGGATATTGTGGTATTTCATTATTATCTTTTTTTTAAAAATAAATCATAGCTGTATACATTAAAGCAGTCATAGGGTACAATGTACTGGTTTCATATACAATCTGAAATATTTTCATCAAACTGGTTAACATAGCATTCATGGCATTTTATTAGTTATTGTGTTAAGACATTGATGTTCTGCATTTTGTACGTTTCACCTGTACCCTTCTAAGATGCACCGTAGGTGTGGTCCCACGAATTACCTTCCCTCTACCCATCCTCCCCCTTCCCCTCCCCTCCCAGGCCCCTTTCCCCATATTCTTGTGCCATAGTTGGGTTATAGCTTTCATATGAAAGCTATAAATTAGCCTCACAGTGGGGCTGAGTACATTGGATAATTTTTCTTCCGTTCTTGAGATACTTTGCTAAGAAGAATATGTTCCAGCTCCATCCATGTAAACATGGAGAGGTAAAGTCTCCATCTTTCTTTAAGGTTGCATAATATTCCATGTTATACATATACCACAATTTATTAATCCAATTGTGGATCAATGGGCATTTGGGCTTCTTCCATGACTTAGCAATTATAAATTGGGCTGCAATGAACATTCTGGTGCAGATGTCTTTGTTATAATGTGATTTTTGGTCTTCTGGATATATACCTAGTACAAGAATTATAGGATCGAATGGCAGCTTATCTCATTATTATTATTTAAGCAGATTTAGTAAATTTTAAAATAGCATTATGAAACTCTAGCTAGGATCGAGCTTCCAAAGTAGTTCATAAACTATTTTATTACAACCCAAATTAGAGGTCAACTATCATTAAGCTATAGATGATAAGCTTCATTTTTTAAAAGAGAAACAATTAATCTTTCTTTTGAATGACTAATGTTATTTTGCCTTATATGTTGGTTGGGGCTCTTTCCCCACTGTAGGTATTTTATTTTGAGTTTAGTTATTTTTGCCACATTTGGGCCCAGAAGTTGACCTCCTCACAAGGTTAATACGATACATATTGTTTGCTTGCCAGTCTGTCTCACACATTCCTTCCCTTCACAATGCTTGAGCCTCACTCATTTGTTCTTGATTCGTATTATTTAATAGAAAATAAGTTTCCAATTTGTCTCATTACACTTCATATACTTTGACATATGTGTAAGCACATTTAAACAGATTGAATCAATCTATCACATTTGCCTATGATGGGTGCTGTTTCCCAGGAAGACTTAAAAATACATGTACTTTAGAAAGAGTAAGCCACGAAAAAAAAGTCCACCTTTCGGAAGAAATAAATCATAGGTTAACTGTTGGTGTTAGAAGACAATTCTCTGTGGGTCATTCTCGTTTTCTGTACACCTTGCAAGTCTTGAAAGACAGAGATAGTCTTTCCCTTTGAAGCGAAGAGCAGGTGTGTTTACTGCTCACTATAAAAGCCTCAGGTTCCTTGAACTGAAGGTTTCTTACCTGTAATTCAAACCTCTGCATATGCAGGTATCATCTGACTCTCTACTGTAATCACCTCGTGGTAATTGGGCTCAAGGAACTTGAATAAATATGATGATATGCTGGCTACTTGCTGTGCCATGAGTAATAAAGATAGTCTTTCCCTCAAATTGTGGCATAATAACTTGTTAGCTTGCAAGTGAGATAAAATCTCATGCCCTTCAGAGCTTGTGACAGTTTCAGTGATGAAGATGGTATTTTATATAGAGACATTGCTTTTGGGAAGAGAAAGGATGACAGGCACATGAGCCAATTAGTGAATTTTGAGAGAAATCTATACAAAGCAGCAGAAAATATCTTTACTAACTTTTACTGTCAATTGGGCAATAAATGCTCTTCTACTTCATTGGCTGTTAATGAGGAGGAATTGGGGGAGATGGCTGGAGGGTAGATAGTTTCTTGGTGGTTGCTAACTCTCTCCTAAATAGGAGAACTTTCACACCAAACTGGCAGTCAGTCAGAGTTCTGCCCTATTCTAGAAGGAAGTTTCTGTCCCTGAGATGGTTAATTTTATATGCCAACTTGGCTGGGATGTGTTACCCAGTTTTTGGTTAAATTCCAGTCTGGATGTTTCTATGAAGGTATTTTTAAAAAATATATGTTTAACATTTAAATCAGTGGACCTTGAGTAAAGCAGATTGCCTTCTATCAGGTGGCAGACCTCACTGAATCAGTTGAAGGCCTGCAGAAAAAAGACTGACATTCCTTAAGGATGAAGGAATTCTGCCCTCAGTTTTGACACTACAGCATTGACTCTTCCCTGGGTTTCTAGTTTGCCAGGCTTGCCTTTCACATGAGCCAACTCCTTAAAATAAGTCTCTCCTTCTCCCGCCCCTTCACCTTCCCTACCTTCTGCCCACTTATTGGTTCTGTTTCTCTGGGAACTCTGACTAATCCATCCCCCTTCTGACAATAGCAGACATACACCTACACTAAATTAAAAAGGAAGGAAATTTATGACCTCCATTGTCAGAAGCCTGGTGAATCATTGTAACTTTGGGTGATTAACCTGGAAGATAAGGAGCAGATACGAAATGCTTCTCATGAAAGAATGGCAAGAACTGCAATGTGCCATGGTGCAGTCTATCCTGCCAAATTTAGATCCATTCAGAGATGACAGTAGAAGGTTGGGATTTCTTTTACATTGACAAACTACCATAGAAAATCATTAATAAGTCATAGTGTTTGGGATTTTACTACCCTAGATTGGGCTTACAATGCTGATTAAGTAAAACACTGGAAAATGAAAAATCCTGGAAAAGGAACTGAATAAATCATTGTGGCCAGACTTGCTGCCCAACAAACTTCCTCTAGCGCTTATGTTAAAGTGGGTGAAAACATAAAAGAAGTTATCATGACAACATAGCAACGAAAGTCTTGGATTAATATGCACGTTAAAAAAAAATTGCCACTACTATCATTAAGCCCAAGTCAGCCAAGAGCACAAACCTGTAGCTCCAGCAACTGTGGCAGCTTTAGTGAAAGAGTCCTCAAAGCTGAAATAGATATTGTCATTACCGATGATCTTACTGCCTCGTGTAGAGCTTTGGATGAAATGAAAACAATAGAAGTTTGTTTGATTGATGTGTTAGCACTTCGATACTATTTGAAACTGAATACAAATACATCTTGTTTACTTGTGTGGAGTTTCATTCTCCTTCTACATCCCTCAATCCCTTGCTTTAACCTTCTCTGCTACATTAAGGAGAAAGATGATCATAGATGGAATAAATGTCTCCTTCTCCTTAAAGGGTTTCAGAGGCAATGTGCATCTTAGTAGTCCAGGGGAACTCAAACTTTTATTGATTTGTTGGAGAAAAGCAATCACGTTTTCATTCTATCCTGTTCCATGTGGGTAGGGGACCTCAGATTTTTCATGATGGGGTCATGGAAAGTTTTACAGTAGTGATTGCAAACTAATGAGGCATCATAAGAATTGTCATTTGGAGGCAACTCAATGTTCTATGGCTGTGGAGTCCTATCTGAATGTGTGGTAGGAAGTAATGTGTACAAGGTCTGATAATTAAGTTCATAAACTCACCACCATTGCTTACGTTGGCAGCATAAATATAGGGGGTTCAATCAAGTTTCACCCAAATTTATATCTACCTGGTACCTCACAATGTGACCTTATTAGAAAAAAAGAGTCTTTGCAGATGTAATTAGTTATCGATCTTGGGATTAGATCAGCCTAGATTTAGAGGCTGACCCTAAACTTAATGACTGGCATTTTTATAAGAGGAAGGATAGAGAATTTGAACACAGAGACACACAGGGCAAAAGGCCATGTGAAGATTGTGGCAGAAATTGATGTTACATTGTCAGAAATCAAGGATTGTCAGAGCCTTGGAAGAGGCAAAGAAAGATTCTTTCCTAACACTTCAGAGAGAGTATGTCCTTGCCTATACCTCAGTTTTATACTTGTAGGCTTTCCAACTAGGGAAGAATAAATTTCTGGTGTTTTAAACTGATAATTTGTGTACTTTGGTTATGAAGTCTTAGGGACCTAATACACAGGGTTGTAATCAAGAGAAGGAGATGAATTTTGAAATTTGGGATTTCCACTGACCTATCCTGTGTATGATGCTTTTCCCCCCCTCCTATTTGCTACCCCAGGTTGTCTGATTGTGTACTTTCCAGGTATAAGTCACACAAAGCGAGCATTGTATCCAAACTTAATGGTAGCTCAGCCATCTGAAATCTTCTATTGGATGGACATGATCTTTGATCATAAAAATAATGACTCATTAGTTGAAGATACCTACTGGCTGAGATCTGCTACAGATACTCATGAGGGCCAAATAGGAACAAAGGAATCTTTGTAAGTTTTATAAAAAACGCTCTTGACTCCTGTACTCCAGACTCTTTTGGATGAAAGATCTAGATGTGATTACAGAATGATTGGGAAAAGGGTAAAGTTATAGCTGCTGGAATGAGGCACATTGATTTTATGGCAGTGGAGAGAGAACAATAACTTTGGCACCTGGAAAAGGAATTACTCAGGTCCCAGGAGATACAGGAGAGAAAAGGTTATTAATGATTTTTTTTTTCCTGTCAGAATCAGCCCTAGAGCCTTTCTCATGAATGAGAAATAACTTGGAGTGGCTCTTCAAAACTGTTAAAATTAAATTCAACATTATGCTAGGTCTGCCATTTTCTGTCAGAAAACTTTGACTTGACTTTTACCATCATTCTCCTTAATCTTACCAGGAAGTTTATGGGAAAGAATGGAGGATGGCCCCAGCTCTTGCACCTTCTATGCCAAACATCTGTCACCGCCTGCAGATGTCTGTCCCACTCTGCTACTGTAGCTATTGCCCAATAATTCTATGGAGCACACAAACACCATTCAGCCTTTGTGGTGTAGGGCAAAACGCCTACTTGGACTGACTGCCCTCACTTGATCCCTCCAATAATAAAAGACTAGACTCATTCTAGTCTTATTCTAACTGAACTGGGAATCCCAATGTCCATCATGTGGACATGAGGGCACTTTTGAGGCACAATTAATATGCATTCCCCCAACTGATGGAGGACCCAACCATTGTAAACAACATTTTATTTCTAGGGTCACCACACATTATTTCTGGGACTGAACTTCTCGCATGGAAGCTAGGCATTCATTTGCCTCCCTCCTGAAATCACAGCTACGTGGACCCCTGAGGTAGTCATATGAGACTGCCCAAAGTTTAAGGAAATACTGTTGAATAGTAGATCATGTAGTCCTCAGGTGACTGTGGAGTTTCTTCTTACCAAGATGAGGCTACAGTTGCTTACTCTGGGGAGCATCCCACAGGGGCTAATTGACTCATTATTCTCAGTCTCTGTTGACAGTTATCCCTGTGATACAAGTGACTTATTTAGTAAAAAATGGTGAAAAATTTGTCCCTGATTTTACCGAAAGTCATGGAAAGGATTCAGGTTAGCCTCACCTCACTGGCCAGGAGTCTATGATCACTAATGTACCCTGCTGTACCTGGATTAATAACTCAGGCCAAATTAAAAGGTCAATATGGAAATATAAGAAGATAGGCTCACACTTTCTATTATAGGCTGAATTGTATTCCCCCAAATCCATCCGTTGAAACCCTAACTCCTACTGCCACAGAATGTGACAATATTTAGGTATAAAGTCTTTAAAGAGGTGATTTAACTAAGTGAGGTCATTAAGGTGAGCCCTAAGATGGTATGACTGTTGGTCTCATAAAACAAGGAGATTAGGACACAGACACATACAGAAGGAAGACCACATGAAGACAGACATCTACAAGCCTAGGAGAGAGGGTCTTGGAAGAAACCAACCCTCTTCACATGTTGAACTTGAACTTAAGTTAAAATGATGCTGTTAGGATGAGGCCCTGATCCAATATGACTGGGTCCTGATAAAGAGAGAGAGAGAGAGACAGAGAAACCGAGACCAATCAAGGATGCATGCGCATGGAAGAAAAACCAAGTGAAGACACAGCAAGAAAATAGCCATGAAGAGGCCAAAGAAGAAACCAACCCTGCCAACACTTGATCTTGGGCTTCCAGCCTCCAGAACTGTGAGAAAGTAAATTTCTCTTGTTTAAGATATCTAGTATGTAGTGCTTTTTTTTTTTTTTTTATAATTTTATTCAATCATAATTCTGTACATTGGTGCAATCATAGGGCACGATTCATATACATTCAGAAATGTTTTGATCATACTGTTACAGATAGCCTTCATGGCATTTTCTTGATCACTATATAAAGACATTGATACTCTACATTTAATAAGC
>CAUYON010160960.1:0-17392 GCA_963573935.1 Arctocebus calabarensis
AATTATAGGATCAAATGGCATATCTATTTTTAGATCTCTGAGTATTCTCCAAATGTCTTTCCAAAAGGAACGTATTAGTTTGCATTCCCACCAGCAATGTAGAAGTGTTCCCTTTTCTCCACATCCATGCCAACATCTCTGGTTTGGGATTTTGCCATGTGGGCTAATCTTACTGGAGTTAGATGATATCTCAAGGTAGTTTAGATTTTCATTTCTCTGATGATTAAGGATAGTGACCATTTTTTCATGTGTTTGAATGCCGTGCGCCTGTCTTCTTTAGAGAAGTTTCTCTTCAAATCCTTTGTCCATCCTGAGATGGGATCACTTGTTCTTTTCCTGCTAATACATTTGAGTTCTCTGTGTATTCTGGTTGTTAAACCTTTGTCAGACGCATAATCTGCAAATATTTTCTCCCATTCTGAGGGCTGTCTGCTTGCTATACTTACTGTGTTCTTGGCCATGCAGAAGCTTTTTAGTTTCATCAGGTGAGAAACCCCTTTTATTACTGTACTTATCTTTTGTTCTTCTCCAATTAGATTTTCCTTCAAGCAAAAACCTGATGACATTTTGATTTTGTACTTTTAGCCTTTAGAATTGTGAAAAAATAAGTTTCTATTGTTTAAGCCACCCACTCGTGGCAGTCTGTTACAGTAGCCCTAGCAAAAAGGCATCCCGTTTTTTTTTAATTATTCATTCCTCTTGAAAGATGAGACAATGGGGAAGAAAAAGAGGAGAAAAAGAGAGGAGAGAAAAGGAGAAGAAGGTGGAAAAAGAGGAGGAAAGGAAGAAACAGGAAAGAGGAGGAAAAGACCAAAGAGGAGAAGAAAGAAATAAAAAGGAAAACAGGAGAACACATGATGAGATGAGGCCTGGCGCGGAGGCTCACGCCTGTAATCCTAGCACTCTGGGAGGCTGAGGTGGGTGGATTGCTTGAGCTTTCAAGTTCAAGACCAGCCTGAGCAAGAGTGAGACCCCCAACTCTACTAAGGACAGAAGAGAAAACTAGCTGGGTGTTGTGGTGCACATCTGTAGTCCCAGTTACTTGGAAGGCTGTTATAAGAGGATTGCTTGAGTCCAAGAGTTTGAGGTTGTTTTGAGCTATGACACCATGGCACTCAACTGAGGGTGACTGAGTGAGACTCCATCTCAAAAAAGAAAAGAAAACAAAAGAAAACATGATGGGATGATGCCTAGAAGGAATGAGGAGAAATACTCTGTGTCATAGGAAAAGATTGGAAATATCTAGAGAAGAGTGGTGACCGGGATAAACATCACAAGTGAAACTCCAGGAAAAAAAGGGAATATGCTCAGAACCTGTGAAAAACACTGTACGTGCATTAACTCGTACAATCCTAACAAAAATCTTATAAAAGCTATTATCATTGGCCCTATTAGTATTATTTTATAGATGAGGAAACTGGGACTTACTGAAATTAAATACTTTTTCTTTTAATGTTGAATATACTATCTAGGCAAAAGAGAGGTGTTTTGAGCCCAATTTGTTGGAGACTACAGCTGATGCTTCTAAACTCTTCTGTTAATGGAGCCAAACTCTTGGAAAAGAATTGTGGTTCTTACACTTTCAATCTCAAGCCCTTTCCTTTAAACCTATATAATTGGCAGAATTCAATACAGTAAATATTCCTTCAATACATGAATGGAAATAAAGATGACACTTTTGCTTGATAAAGAATCTAATGGGAGTAGAACTATTAAGAAATAGAGTAATACAAGAATATTGAAGATAGACAAGAAAGAATGACATAATTTCCCTGCATTGTGGTGGTTGTGCCTTGCTGGTGAGAACAGTGGAATGAGTTGCCATTTTAGCTTAGCTCCATAAATATTTTTTAAAAACATTACTTTATATCTTTGATGTCATATTTAGGTGTAGAAACAAATACTGATTAAGCCAGCCTTCAAGTTGCTATAGAGACCTTACATTTAAGCAATGCATTAACATCACTATTACTTTAGTTTTAAACATATTTTACAGTTCGTTTTAGAATTTCAGTTGATATAGGGAGCACGAGTGGTTTTATGTTACATTGATGAATTCCACCGTGGTAAAGTCAGGGCTTTTTGTGACTGTCACTCACCTTCTCACTCTCCTCTCTTCTAAGTCTCCCAAGTCTCTCATATCACCCTATATGACTCTATAGCCACCATTTAGCTCCCACTTGTGAGTAAATGAGTATTTGTTTTTTCAATTGGATACTCAGGATAATGGCTTCCAGTTTCATTCAAGGTGCTGAAAAACATATTATTTTATTTCTTTTGTGGCTGAGTAGTATTGCATGGTGTGTATATATCTATAGACACACAAACATGTACATATGCACATTTTCTTTATCTACTCATCAGTTGATGGACACTTAAGTTGATTCTGTATATTTGCAATTGTGAATTGTGCTGTTATAAACATACAAGTGCATGTGTCTTTTTAATATAGTGACTTCCTTTTTGGGGGGTAGATCCACCCTGTATTGGGATTGCTGGATTGAAGAGTAGGTCTACTTTTATTTCTTTGAGGAATCTTCATACTGTTTTCCATAGAGGTTGTACTAGTTTACAGTCTCACTAACTGTATAAGCATTCTCATTTCACAGCATCCACACTGATAAAAGTTTCTTGACTTTTTAATAATGGCTATCCTGTCAGGGATATGGTGATACTTCATTGTGGTTTTAATTTGCATTTCCCTGATGACTAGTGGTTTTGAGGATTTTTTCATATGTTTAGTAGCCATTTGTCTATCTTCTTTTGAAAAATGTCTGTTCATATGTTTTACCCACTTTTTGATGGGAATATCTGTTTTTTATCTTGCTGATTTGTTTGAGTTCCTCATGGAGTCTAGATATTAGTTGTTTGTTAGATACATAGTTTGTGAATATGTTAGGTGATTCTGTAGGTTGTCTATTTACTCTATTGACTATATCTTTTGCTGTGCAATTTTTAGTTTAATAAGTTTCATCTTTTAAAATCTTTATTGTATTTGCATTTGGGATCTTAGTCATACATTCTTTGCTTAAGCTAATGTCCAGGAGAATTTTTCCCTTTTTCTTCTGGAATTTTTGTGGTTTCAAGTCTTACGCTTAAGTCTCTAATCCATTTTGAGTTTATTTCTGTGTATGGTGAGAGACAGGACTGCAGTTTCATTCTCCTGCAAGTGTTTAGTTATCCAACTGTCCCAGCAACATTTTTCCCAGTGTGTGTTTTTGTCTGTGTTGTCAAAGATCAGTTGATGATAAGGGTATATTTTTGTTTGTAGGTTCTCTATCTTGTTCCATGCTGTCTCGATTGCTATTGCTCTGAAGTATAATTTGAAGGCAGATAATATGATGCCTCCAGATTTGTTCTTTTTATGTAGAATTGCTTTGGTTACTGGGGCTGGCTCTTTTTTGATTCTCCACTCAGTATGATTCCTAGTTTGGTAACAGTTTGTATCATGCTTTTTTGTTTTTTCTTCATTTCCCTCAGGGATACCTATGATTCTTATGTTTAGGTATTTTACCTATTCCATATTTCTTTGAGACTTTCTTCATTTCTCTTGATTATTTTTTTCTTTATTCTTGACTACCTGAATTAACTCAAAAACCTTGTCTTCAAGCTCTGAAATTCTCTCTTCTGCTTGGTCTAGTATATTGTTAAAACGTTCCACTGCATTTCAAAACACTTTTAATTGCCCTTTCATTTCTAGAACTTCTATTTTTTGAAACTATCTTTCATGAATTTTTCACTCATATCCTGAAATTTTTTGTTTGTTTTCTACATGTTCATTTTCAACTCTCTCATCAATCCCACTGAAGTTACTTATGGTCTCTATTTTGAATTACATATTTGACACTTCAAAAATTTCCTTTGGGTTGGAGTCCACTGCTGGAGAGCTACAGTGAGCCTTGGGGAGGATATTGAAGTAGCCTCCTTTTCATATTGCCTGAGTTCTGATGCTGGTTCTCTCTCATCTGGAACTTCTTCTCTTTGCTCAAAATAGATTTTTGGTTCATCTGTTCTCTGCTAGAATTCTGCTACTCCATGTTTGGAGGGAGAAGTATCCTGTCTTTTAGCTTGTGCAGGTAGGTAGTCACTGCTATTGCTGGCAATTTGATGCTGTTGGACCTCAGACCCCTGGGAGAGTGTTCCAGTCCAAGCTGTTGTGTACTGGGTAATGTAATCCCCAGGTACCTGGATCCAGGAAGGTGTGCTTGAGTCCTACCTCTTGAGGGGAAGACCAACACTGAACTGGCAAACTTGCCTTCAAGCCTTTCTTGGTTCAGGCACTGGTTTTGAGAGTTAGAGGTGGGATGATCTGCTTCATAAGAATGCTCATGTAGGGGCGGTGCCTGTGGCTCAGTGAGTAAGGCACCGGCCCCATATGCACAAGGTGGCAGGTTCAAACCCAGCCTCTGCCAAACTGCAAAAAAAAAAAAAAAAAGGGTAAAAAAAGAATGCTCATGTAGAAGAAGGGTAGATGTACAGCCCACTTAACTGGAGGAGTGGGCCCCTTGTTATGAGATAGGCAAAGGCAGGTGATGTGGGAGGCAGAAGCTGCTCACACCTGCCTAGGTTTCCAGCTCCCATCCTGGCCCAGCTACAGCAGAGGTGTGGAGGCAGCTCAGTCCACCATGTACAGGGCTACCAGACTGGCTGTGGGCTGTGGCTGAAATTCTCCAGTGGCGAAGGTATAGTTTATCAGAGATTTACTGTGGACCCAGTCACTGGCAGTAGACTCTTCCCTGAAGAGATAGGCAGCTCTGGGAGAGAGGACTGCTAGCTGCACCCTTCCTCAGGGGAGGCAGCAGCTTTTGTTCTGGAGGCACATGAAATCACTTGCTGTTGTTTTTTAGTGGGAGTGAGTCCCAAGTTCAGTGGAAGCCTAGGTGGGGTAGTCACCCTGTAAGAGGTGGGACAGCCACCCGAGTGTCCTGGTTTGATGATTCCCTGTGGAACAACTTCTAGTCTGGGATAGAAATAGCCTTTCAGCTATAACTGCTTTGGCAGTGATGGGTGGAGAAGGGAGGACGAAGAGAGGGCCCTGAATGGCAGGGAGTTTATAACATGGTCTCCTTTGCCCCAAGGAGCCCTGTGACATGCTACAGCTAGATGAAGCCTGCTTTGAATGCCAAACCTCCAGGAGACCTGAGCTCCCTCAGAACCTGCTGGTACCCCAAGGCTGCTATGGTATGAGTGGATGATGGCGGCATTGGCTATAGACCCAGTGATATAGAGGGGGTTGACATTCATGGGTTAGGACCACGCCTATCTGTGAAGTGAGGGAAGTGAGCCATATCCTCTTTTCAAAACCCAGGCATAATGACTAGAGTACAATTAGGGGGTGTATCCTTCATAAGCCTAGATTTGGCTGTTCCACAGCTTACCCAGGCCACAAACTTGTGCTTGGGAGCAGAGGTGGTTATGTCCACACCATCAGGTGGTCTGAGAAGAGGTGGTTCCCATCTTCATGTCCCTTCCTGGCCTCTGCTCTAGCTTCTGCACTGAGGTGGGGACACAATCCTACCTGAGGGACTCCTCTCTGTGCTCACTCATGTCGCCACTGGGAGGAGTGAAGACAACTGTGGATGATGAATGAGAGGCTGTCTGGTACAGCACAGTGCACGTTTCACCTTTCTCTGTCCTAAAAGGCCTTTATGGCACATCCCAGGCCCCTAGAGGCAACCTGCCCTACTAGGCCAGAACTCCAGGAACACTTCTACCAACTTGTTTCTTCCTGTTCCTTTGTGGGTGTCACAGTCTAAGCAGGTGCTGGGGGGTGTTCATGTGGGACCCAGTGAGAGGAAGACTTCAGTGCTGTGACTTCCCACAGGATAGAGGTACCTAGTACGTATTTAGGCAATATGGCACGTGTGGTCTCATCTTGGGCCTATGGTGGGGGAAGCAGCCCTGGGTGGCCTGCACTTGGTGCTGCACTCCCAAGGAGCCCTCGGTTTGTCTGTGGTAGCACAGCTGTATTCATCAGGGTAAAAGGTTCTCTGACAGATGAGGCTGCCACACACGTGAGGGAAGACAAAGGAACACACTCCCCTACCTTTTCCATTCAGTTCTGAATCCCTTGGGGGTACGTCTCTGCCAAAATCTTTATCTTTCTTGTTCTCCTCTGCAACTTCCTCCTGTGGGCTCTCCAGTAAGATAGGTTCTGGCACCTTTCCCTCAGGATTTCACCTGGGCTATACTTTTTCACCTGCAACTTTTTCTTTTTGGGACGTTCTAGCAACTGATGTCTCTAGTTGGCCATCTTGCCCCAGAGAACCGGTTGTTTTGTTGAACAGTTATTTTATTTCCAATAAATATCAGGTCCTCTCTGAACTTACTCAGAGTAACCTTTTTTAGAAACTTTTTTAGAAATGATATTAATGCCGATGTAAAAGAATCACATAATGAGGACCTCTTTTACCTGCAGATATGATTCCCTTTCAGCAGTTTCCAAAATTCTCACATGATTGTTCATTATTCTTTCCTCCTCTTCTTCCTTTTGTCACTAGGGTATCCAAGACCATGGCCTCCCATCCTTTCTTAATGATTTCTAGTCTGACTTATTCCCCCATGGCTATCTGGAGTAACGTTACCTAGATCCTATACTGACGAACTTTCTTGTTTTCCCCCATTTTTCTTTGAAAGGTTTGGCTCTTAAACTTCTCCACAAGCTCCCTGTCCATTTGCTCCTTATTGAAGAGCCCTTTCCAGTTCTTTTTCTCAAGGCTTTCATGGGAGTTGGATTTTCACCTCTTTAGGGTTCACTTGCAATGTTTATCTCTGTCACCTACTCTCTTAAGTTTTAAAAATCTTTTTTAAACTTTACTCTTTTATTTCTAAATTTTCCCCCTGCTCCCTTAAAACCACAATAATACCTAAAAGAAAACATGTCTCAAATAATATTTTGAGGACATCCCATTTCCATTTTTTTAAGTCACTTCTTTCCCAGTTGGAACCTTTGACACTGCTTTGCGTCCCCCTCTTCCACTTCCACCGTGTGATATCAAGTGGCTAGTTCTGCTTGTAGACTCCACTCCACGAGGTCTCTTCTCTCATTAGGAAATCAGACTTTAGAGCCAGAATTCTGGGTTTGAATCTTGGCTTCTCCAAAGAAATTCTGTGGTCTTAGTTACCTCTTTATCTCTTTCCAATTATATTCTCTATTCTATAAAGTAGGATAATAACAATGTATACCCTCTAGGTCATTATGTTGACCTACTGCACTGCCATATGAAAGTATTCCAAATGATGCCTCGTCCAGGAATCATTGTGTCCATTAGTTTGCCCATCCTCATCATTACCATCTATCATCTTTCCATTTTCATAGCCATCTTGCTTCAGTTTCTTCTATTAATTCTATGACATATTTCTAAATTAACATTCCATGCTCAGAACTTGTATCATTATAGTCCCCCACAGAAAAATATTCAGTGATTCAGCTATTACTAATTTGTGTTGTCAGCCAAATTGCTAAACCTCTCTGATTTTTCTTTCCTAATTTCTACCACAGGGGTAAGCCTGAATACTCCCAGGAAAAAAAAGTGATTCTATACTTTTGATTTCTCCTTGCCTATATAGAGCAATACATATCTCTAAGCATTCAGTTCAGATGTCTTCCTGCTTTGGCATTACTTCCTCCTCCCTCTCCCCTTCCTCTCCGTCCCTTCCTCTCCCCTTCGTCCCCCTCCCCCCTTTCCACGTCCTTCTTCTTTGTTGTAATTAACCAGTAAGAATGAGATACAGAATTCAGTATTCTCTGAAAATATTCGGTGCTGTCCCACCTCCATGAATGTAATTATGACATTCTTTTTGCCTGAAATGTCCCTCTTTTTTGTTTACTTAGCAAAATTCTGTCCTTTTTTCCTATGTTCAATTCTATACCAATGCATTCATAATTCTCCCTCACAAATAAATCTCCACAAATAAATAAAATTACTTCTTTCTCTGTAATCCCACAATGAATAGTTTGTATTATATAATTGTTTATCTGTCTCTCCTCCCTTAAATGTAATTCTTTGCGAGTAGAGACCACTTGTATTAACTATTGCATTTCCCATTCTCAAACCCAGCATATATACTATGCTTTGCATACAGTCTCTACTCCATGGATATTTATCAAATGAATATATGGGGCATCTCATGTCTATAACAGTTTACATGGCTTGGCAGAAACTTGTTAAAAATATATAGGTCATACAAGTAGGAGTGATGTGTAAGGACCTTACAGTGTAATAGGGATGTCCTCTAGAAAGTAGCCGCAGAGAGTCCCACATTGTTGCATAACCCCATTGAAGGTCCTAGGCCCCTCTTTCAATGGCGGTGATTTGTGATCCCATTTTGATTTAGGCATATCAGATGATTCCATATCCTCCCGCAATCAGCTGTTGGGCTAGAGTCTTTCCACCTCCATGAGAATAAGTACTATCTAAAATAACATTATATAGGAAAGTATTAAAATGTGAGCTTTTTATTCATTTTGGTATTGCTAAAGCCTGGCAATAGTGGGCTCTCAATATGTGTTTGAGGAGGGAGCTTTAACAGCATGCATTTTGAGGTAAGTCTCATGATATGCCCATCTGAAGCTTGTGTCCCATGGCTGAACATGTCCATGCTGAGGGCACATGGAGGCGGAGGAGTCAGGGTCAGTTAGAGGACAAACTGCACAGTCTCTCTAACAAATAATGCCAAGCTGATTAACTCTAAACTCTTTTTGATTATTTAAAGGCTTTCTAAAATATGTACATTTAAACAAAGTATGTAAAGGATTTTTTTCTGATCACTTGATTTCCAGGGACTTTTAAAGATATTGGGGTTAAAATAGTGCTGTCCTTTGATTTAACCTCCATGCATTATTTAGGGGATTCTGGTGTTATTCGTAATCTAATGCCATCTGTTCTGTGACAGTTAATTCTTCCCTATTCTAAAGCAAAATCTCCATGCACAGATACAGAGTCACTGGATTATCCAGGATTAGCATTGCACATATTATTCCAACTTCTCTAATTTATGGACCACATAGTACTAGTTTACAGGGTAATTGACACTTCTGTACTTGGTGGAGAAAAAACCTAGTAAAAATAATTTCAATAATTTGGGCAAGTTTGTATAGCAAATTAAGAGCAAAGTAAGAGCAAAGACAGAAATAGATGTTGAACAATGATGCAGCTTCCACACATTTATATTTGCTTTGTCGTACTTGAACATCTTTTTAGGCAATGAGTAACTTTATTCCTGCTATTATATTTGACAAAAATAAAACAACGCTAAAGTTTTGGCCTATGTAGTTATGTCTCAGTCACGTGAAAGATCCTACTAGGTCTTACTCTCATGCCATGTTGTATTATTACATTTAAGTTATTTAAAAATAATGAAATGAAACCTTTGTCAAATTTCTTAGGGCATTTGATTTGAGACGTGGGTTTCCCAATGAAATTTAGGAAGTATAGTTGGCATATAAACCTGTGCCGTCCTCAAGGCCAAAGCATTAACATGAGAGGAAGTTCAAAGTTCATCAGGCTTCTAAAGATCTTTGGTCAATTCATGATGTAAGCAATGCTTCTCACTACTTTGCATGTGTTAGTTTTAGTTATCCAAACAGTAGGGGGAAGAAAACACTTAATAAATAATCTTTTTCTTGGATACTTCAAATTTAGAGAATCTCTCTACCAAACATTTCTTAATCTTATACGATTTTAAATATTTATTAAATGTGTCTTTGCATATAACTTCTCTAAAGAAATCATAGCTGTTTTAGATTTTATTGCTAGGAAGTTCTTTGGTTATGTACATATTCTATATGAAAAACTGGTCTTCAACCTGGAGCTCCCAGAGTTTTATGCTACAATCTTAATCTTTTAAGACGTGCCTTGAGACCTAGAACTCTTCCAAAGAATCTGGTTTACATTTTTGCATCTAAAAGGTCCCATGTACAAAACTAGTTACTGAAATATAGAGACCAACAATGCTATTTTAAAGTTTTTACTATAAATAGCTCCCAAACTAATAAATTTGTGAGTTTAGCAGAGAAACACACCTATCAATAGAAATATACAATGCAAGAATGTGGTAAAGTCCACAAATCTTAAATAAAGAACCCATAAATCTTAGGATATTGTCAAAGCCATGGTACTCAGATATAATAGCTGGATGTTTATTCCCATTAGCCCAAAAGTCATTTAGTATATTGGTGCTACTGCGAAAGATCATAGGGCATGCTAAATATTAAGTACTGTGGATGTCTGGTAAGTTTATCTGATCATGTCTCATTATCTTCCAGAGCCCCTTATACTCTTTGTTAAATACTGGTTCCTGTTTTATCACTTTTGGCTGATCTTCTCTTTCCAAAAACTTTTTTCTTCATGGCTGTGTTATCATTCTCATTACTTTAGTCAGATGGTTTCCTCCCTCTTTTTCCATATATCCTTTCCCCATATTCAAAATACCACCAAAAGATTACTCCCTTTAGACAACCAACTCCCAAGTCCCCTTGTAAACTCAGTGCTCAGATTGCATGAAATTCTCCCAGATTCAGCTCTGTGGAATTCACCTCTAAAAAGGTGAATTCCTTCACCAGCTATGCATTGAATACATAAAATATGTGGCAGCTATGCTCATTTCTATGGGGAAGGTAAATATTCAAAGATCTCTACTTTCTAAACATTGCCTTGATGAGTTATGGTAAATGTTAGAAAAGAAGGTAAGAAATGTGTATTTAGCTGGAAGGGTGAAGAAAGGGATCATCAATATAGTGTTTTCATTAGTAGCTTACATGCAAAGATGTATTATGGCTAATGACAACCAGAATTACAAGAATCAAGGCATAAAATGATTTTTTTCCATTAAATAAATATTGAATTTAGTGTTTACAAAGGATTGGGGAGTTTGTAAAAATTTTTGTTCTGTATCTCAGAATTTAAATTTATAACATACTTTATTCTATACCAACAAATGAATAACACAGGGGAAAGGAATTAATGGAATGAAAAAAAACTGAATGGAAAAATATTGCAACTAGAAAAATGTGGTGAACATAATCTTTTTTCACACTTTCAAAGGTGCAAATGATCCCTGGAGTTATAAGATTGATGTTTCCAGCCCCTAAAATTCAAAAGAAACAAGAAATTTAAACAACTGAAAGATTGGGTATTAGTAAATTAAAAAATAATATTTTCTTCTTATTATTTTTAGGCACCAAATAAAGTCTGGTGCCTACTCTAGACGTGTAAGGGTCTAAAAAATAAGCAAACATTATTATTAGAAAAGGGCAATAGAAATGAGTTTTTTTTGGTTTTGTTTTGTTTTTGAGACACAGTCTCTGTCACCCAGGATAGAGTGCCATGGCATTATAATTCACAGCATCTTAAACTCCTGGGCTCAGGTGATCCTCTTGCCTCAGCCTCCCAAGTAACTGGGACTATAGGTATCTGTTACAATACCTGCTAATCTTTCTATTTTTTTTTTTTTAGTAGTGACAAGTAGTGACAGGGTCTCAGTCTTGCTCAGGCTGGTCTTGAACTCCTGAGCTCAAGGGATCCTCCCTCCTTGGGCTCCCAGAGTGTTGGGATTATAGGCATGAGCCAACATTCCCAGAGGAGGCGAGGTGGAATTTAAGTTCATCCCTGGCATTTTAAGAGTGTTTTTATTTCTTCTATCTCATTTCTATAAATTCTATAAAGATAAGGAAAATAAAATAATAACTTATATTTGATTTTCCTTCCCAAACTCAGAAGTATTAAAATGTTTCAATAACCAAAGTTTGCTTATTTGTTAATGGGTTACTAATACATTATTGGGATTTATACTACGATATGGGCAGTAGCTTCAATGCAAGTTCAGTTATCTTTCTGTCCAGCACATTAAGGTGAAAAAGAACTAGAGAGGTTACTCAGAGTAGTCAAACATTTCAAAAAGATAATTTACTAAGTTTTTAAAACTGCCCATTTTATCTGTAGGAAGAATAAATCATAAAACTGACTAATTAGAATAGTATTATCATCTAGTGAGGGTTTTTTTTTTTTTTAAATAGAATTATATTATATCAGAGAAACTTCCTTTATGTTTGAACCCGGGATTTACCAGTATTTGTTTCGAGAAATGAAGCGTTTTCATTTCATTTTCATTGTTAAAACAATCAGGGTAAATTACTGTTTAACCCTAAAAGGATAGTCAGACACGACTTTTTCAGATTAGTGGCTCTAACCATAATAAATTGCTATGTTTGCCTACTTTGACTTAAAAATAGCAAATATGTATGGTACAACGTATTGGTAGCCAACATTTATTGCGTGTTTATGCTGCCAGATTCTTTTTTAAGCTTGCTGCTACATGTATTAGTCCTCTTATTTGCAATTTTCCTTTAAGGTGGGTGTCATTACTATTTCCCATTTCACAGAGGAGAAAACAGGCATGGAAAGGTTAAGCAACTTGACCAATGTACATAGTGATTAGAAAGAAGGAAAGGGCATGACATGTATGTTTATTGTGTCTGTAAAGAAAATGAAGAAAATGTTTGAACAAATTAATGACTGGAGAGACTTCTGGAATGATTTTAGAAAGGTCAGTCTTATTTTACATTCTAAGTCTATAGGGGATAAAAAAAATAATTTTCTTTCACCCTCTGAGTGCTCCACTATGACACCTATAACAAAATAAAAAATAATAAGAAAAATCAAACGGAAGTTTATGAACATGTATATTTCACATGTACATGGAAGATAGCCATGAAATGAGTAATTCTCAAAGGGGTGGCCTAGAATTACAGTTTAAATAGCATCTTTAAAAGTGAACGATAAATTTTTGGAGAAATGACATGACAAAGAAAAAGGACATTGAGTCTCTAATGGTGACAATTTGGGGGAAGGCAAATACTGGGCAACTATGGAAAATAAAGTCTGGTGCCTACTCTAGACGTGTAAGGGTCTAAACTTGCATTTGTTCATCAGCTTGCCCTTCTTGATGGAGAATGAAGGAAGGACATATTTGGCAATTTATGTCCTACTTTTAGGCTAATAGGGCAAAGGCAGAGAGGTTTCCTTGTATTTCTTCTCAATTATCTCCAGCTCAAAATAATCCTTATGCCAGAGGGGCATAGTTGGGGGTGGCATATTCTGCTACCCTCCCCGCCTGACAGTTGGATCTCTCTACATCACAGTTTTCCTCCTTATAATAGGAATAATATTATTCCTCATGTGTGTTAAGTGGGAAAATCATCTCCCACCTTTTGAATTCTGGCTGTATTAGTCTCGTTTTATGTAGGTAAGCTATATTCTCAGCACCATCAGCAATCAAGGAAGCATCTGGAGCTTTCATCTGTCTTATTTGTTTTGTTTCTCGATTGATTCATAACTTAGGCATGAAAAAGGGTTTTGTTTCCCCCTTCAAATTCCTGACAGGGTTGCTAAGAAAGTTAAGTAAGAAAAATGCTTATTGAAGGTTACATCATAGACCTTGGCAAATATTAAAAGTTTACATATTTACTGCTATTATTTTAATATAATACCTCTAGCAAACATATACTTTGAAATCTCTTGAAGATCTTTAAATTGTATGTTGCTATTAGAGAAAGTAAAAGTAATAAAACTTCCTATAAAAAAACTCTACAATTCCAATCTTTTGCTTTTTCTGACTTGGAGTGATAGTTATTAGATGAAGAAATAGTGAGATTTGACTCCACCATATTTTATGTAATCTAGAATGCCATCAGTAATAGCATACACATTTATTTTATATGCCATTAAGAAAGAAAAATGCCTCCAATTAATTCTAAGATGTTATACATTAAAGATACATCACAATTTCAGGAGGGTTAAATATGTAAAAATGTCTTAGAATTGATGACATATAGTAATAAAATCAATGAGTCTGATTTTCCCCTTCACCCATGAGTTGGATAGCTTGAGATTAAACCAGAGAGGCAGAAAGCAAGACCATCCATATTTCTGAGCTGTATTAATTATTTCCCAGACTCTCTTGGCAGCACAAATAGGGTTCTGCTTCAAATAGGCCAAATCTGGGAAATTAGTATGGAGTGCATGCCACAAAAGTGTTCCTGGATCAGAGACATGAACTATGTCCTGAAAACTAAATCAGCATTAAGTTACAGAATTTAAATCCACATTCAAATTCTGATGTCTTTCCAAGGCAGTAGTGAATCAAAGCTTTTTGTTCTCAGCCTTTGAAACATGTACTCACAGGTGTGTATGAGCAACAGTTTACTAAACTGTCATAGAACATAGTTTATAAAAACTACTTAGTAAGGCAAAACTAAAAGATAAAAATAAATTCTGCAAAGCACCTTAATTGTATCAATATTTCTTTTGATTTGGGTAATGCTCCTAAGAATGAGAGATTTAGAGAAACCAAAGTGAATATACACACTTTATGAGAAACATCACACAGTAATGTTTACTCTTTTAGTAATGTACTTCCACTTTCAATTTTCAAACCCATTAAAAACAGAAAGAGTGAATATAAATTCCTCTAAGCCAGCGGTTCTCAACCTGTGGGTAACTGTATTAAAGGCTTATGGCATTAGGAAGCTTGAGAACCACTGCTCTAAGCTGAGTTACCTTTTTTCTTCAAGTACTGTTTCTTTTTCTTTCAACAGTACTCTACTGCCATGTGGCCAAGTTTATTCAGGTGTCTCATTGATTCATGTGCTCACTGTCCTTGGAACACAGATGCTATTATAAAATATGAGTTTGTGGTATGAGGCTCTTGATTTGAAATAGCTGACTATGAAGCTAAACTATCAGATTAACAAATCAGTGCTCCACAGTGAGAAGTCAACACAAGGTTGGGTTTTAGTCTGTTTATCACTTATACACCAGATGAGAAAGGAAGTGATTTAGCATTTGCATAGTTCTTTGGTCTGTCTGGAAGGATTTATGCACTTTACTAACATTATGCTGGCAGCAGCTAGATCTTACTGTCTTATGCCAGATCCAGTTTATGTCCTTTAAATATTTCGTTGCTACTATCTGATGAGGTTCACCCAAGAGGGCAGTAAATTAATACATACTTTTAGCAATCCACTAGTACTTTAATTTTTCCCAAATTTCCATCCTTTAAGGTCAAGACCAAGTTTAAGGATATTTTCTGCTTCTTTATGCAAAATTTGTTCTATATGTGGTTGGTTAAGGGTCTTAGTTTCTTCTACATTATAGGCAACATAATACATCAGAATATTTATGACAGTACAATATCAAGGAATCATTTTCAAGGAGTGGAACAGATTTCAAAAGGATTCCTTTTTGTGGGTACATTTACATTTGGAGTTTTAAAAAAATTGTTCTTTCTTGTGAGCTCTAATGTGGAGAAAGTAGACTTAGCCAATATTATACCATCTTTTGAGCAGTAATATGAATCAAGTATGATTGGAAACCTAACTCATTTGTTCTCTCTTTTGACCTTTCAGAAACTCTAGTGTTCTGTGTATCTTCCCATGGGAAGAATATAACAATAATATTGATTTTTGTTTTACTTTGTTTTTGTTGCCTCTATGATTTCTTCTTCCTATAGAAACTTATTTCATTAATTCTGAGTTGCCAACAACCATTTGGCATGGGTCAAGACTTGAATTATAAATGAGAATTGTAGGCTTAAACTCAGATACTCATGGCTTAAATTTGTGAGAGAAAGGATTTATCAACTGTGCTGCTATTTCTAAAGCATATCTTTCACTTTCTCATTTTGCACTAAGGATTGCAGAGAGAGTATTCATGGGGCTCAGGGATGTTAAAGTTGATGGTAACCTTATTGGATACTTCCTAAAGGTCAAGTTACACAAGGGTTCACTCACTAACTCCTAATTCAGAGATCTAAGCTTTCACTTTATCACTCATAACTTACTAATGTGCTGCAGGCAATCTGGAGCTAAAGCAAGGCCTCCCAAGTTTGCTGCTAATTTATTTCCTTGACTAAACACTTCTTTTACATGGAAGGAAAACTGATTTGGAACAAATGTGTTGCCCTAGTTGCTTTAGTAGAAAAATGAATATCTGGACCCCTATGCATAAATTCTTTGTAACCACTCTCCTATCCCCTGGAAAAAAATACAAACATAGAAGGTAATCAAGTCATGAGCAGGCTCAGTTTAAATCCAAACAAATGATTATTTGGAGTAATAATAAAATACTCTCAGCCATGAGTCCAGCATACTTGAATCATTTCATGTCCTTTAAAAAGATAGGACCTCTCAGAAACATGTAAATTTCTCCCAGAAGGAATCATTTTAGATCCTTTTCTTTACACTAAAGAACATTTGTTTTGAATTCTTTAAGATTTGAAAGACTTCAAATCTTGGATTTGAATCTTTGGTCACTCGCTGTGTGAATTTAGGCTTATTCTCTTCCTATCTCTGAGCTTCCATTTCTTCTTTTATCAAATAGGCATCGTTGTATTATCTTGGAGAGTTGCTGTGAGGAAGAAGTCAGAGTATACTAATCACAGATATCCTGGCAATTTTCTTGTGCCTGGATGCCCTCAGGAGGCATTCAAAGTCCTGAGTATTTCCTGGCTGAGGAAATGTTCACATGAGGCAGATAGTTGCATTATACCTTAGAGTCCCGAACTTTCTGCCCATTCTCCACTTACCTTTTGGTTTCATTTGACTTTCTTTTGATCAGTCTTATTTAGTTTTATGGACTTGATGATTCCATCTGTACAGGAGAACCTTGGTTATCTTCAGTCCCTGCCTTTCTCTGGAGTTCTGGGCTACTATTTTTAATTATCTCACTTAAAAGTGGTTTTCTCACTTTTGATGTCCTGTCAGTTAAAAGCACTGTGCTGAAATGATAACTTTTCCTCTCAAATCTATGCCACTTTTTCCTTGTTTTTTTTTTTTTTTTTATCAATTTAACCATCTATCCCTGGAAACTGAGGGTTGTATTTGATTCTTCTTTCTACCCCTGTCTTTCACAGGTCCTAAGCCACAAAGTCTCATGGAAATTGCCATCAAACCTCTCTCACTTCTACTCCATCCTCAATTCCCTCTGCCCTCCTTTGTAGATTTAGTCACCTTCTGCCATAACTATGGAAGTAATCTTTTCCCTCATGCCCCTCACCCTCATCTCTTCCTCTTTCAATTCATTCTTCATTCAGCTATGAGAATTCTTACAGTCTCAAGATGGTTGGTTCCTTTCTTAGAAATTTCAATAGCTGACTACTACTCTTATACCAAATTCTAGAACATTAATGTGGTGTTAGTATTTATGTTCCAGTTTTTCCCAGACCTACTTTTTTATTTTAAATAGGATTTAAAAAAAATTTTATTGTCTTTATTATTAAATCATAGCTGTGTACAATAGTGCAATCAAGGGGTACAATGTGCTGGTTTCATATACAATCTTAACTATTTTCATCAAACTGATTAACATAGCCTTCCTGGCATTTTCTCAGTTAT
>CAUYON010160965.1:0-26900 GCA_963573935.1 Arctocebus calabarensis
CAGGAAGAAATAAAAAAGGAACTCGCTAACTTCCTTGAGCATAACAACAATAAAGACACAAGCTACCAAAATTTGTGGAATACAGCAAAAGCAGTCCTGAGAGGAAAATTTATCGCTTTAGAAGCCTATATTCAAAAAACAAAAAAACATGGTTCAGCACCTGTAGCTCAAGCGGCTAAGGCGCCAGCCACATACACCTGAGCTGGTGGGTTCAATTCAGCCTGGGTCCACCAAACAACAATGATAGCTGCAACCAAAAAATAGCCAGGCGTTGTGGCGGGCGCCTGTAGTCCCAACTACTTGGGAGGCAGAGGCAAGAGAATCGCTTGAGCCCAGGAGTTGGAGGTTGCTGTGAGCTGTGATGCCATGGCACTCTACTCAGGGTGACAGCTTGCAGCTCTGTCTCAAAAAAAAAAAAAAAAAAGAAAGAGAGCGCATCACCAAACTCACAAGCATCTTATGGAATTGGAAAAAAGAAGAACAATCTAAGCCTAAACCTAGCAGAAGAAAGAAATATCCAAAATTAAATCAGAGTTTAATGAAATTGAGAAAAAAAGAATAATTCAGAAAATTAATGAAACGAGGAGCTGGTTTTTTAAAAAAATAAATAAAATAGATAAACCTTTGGCCAGACTAACTAGAAATAGAAAAGTAAAATCTCTAGTAACCTCAATTAGAAACGATAAAGAGGAAATAAGAACTGATGCCACAGAGATACAAGAGATCATCTTTGAATACTACCAGAAACTCTATGCCCAGAAATTTGACAATGGGAAGGAAATGGATCAATATTTGGAATCACACTCTCTCCCCTGACTTAGCCCGGAAGAAACAGATCTTTTGAACAGGCCAATTTTAAGCACTGAGATCAAAGAAACAATAAAAAGTCTTCTAACATGGACGGTGCCTGTGGCTCAGTGGATAGGGCAACAGCCCCATGTACCAAGGGTGGCCGGTTTGAACCCAGCCCCTGTTAGCTAAAAGCAACAAAAAATAGCTGGGCGTTGTGGTGGGCACCTGTAGTCCCAGCTACTTGGGTGGCTTAGGCAAGTGAATCGCCTAAACCTAAGAGCTAGAGGTTGCTGTGAGCTATGATGCCACCGTACTCTACTGAGGGCAACAAGGTGAGACTCTGTCTCAAAAAAGAAAAAAAAAGTCTCCCAACAAAAAAATGCCCTCGGCTGGATGGCTTTACATCAGAATTCTATCAAACCTTCAAAGAAGAGCTTATTCCCGTACTGCAGAAATTATTCCAAAAAACTGAGGAGGAAGGAATTTTCCCCAACACATTCTACAAAGCAAACATCACCCTGGCACCAAAATCAGGGAAAGACCCAATTACAAAGGAGAATTTCACTAATGAATATAGATGCAAAAATTCTCAACAAAATCCTAGCCAATAGATTACAGCTTATCATCAAAAAAGTCATACATCATGATCAAGCAGGTTTCATCACAGGGATGCAAGACTGATTCAACATATGCAAGTCCATAAACATTATCCACCATATTAACAGAAGCAAAAACAAACACCATATGATCCTCTCAATAGATGCAGAAAAAGCATTTGATAAAATCCAGCATCCTTTTCTAATTAGAACACTGAAGAGTATAGGCATAGGTGGCACATTTCTTAACCTGATCGAAGCTATCTATGACAAACCTACAGCTAATATCTTACTGAATGGAGTTAAACTGAAAGCTTTCCCCCTTAGAACTGGAACCAGACAAGGTTGTCCTCTTTCATCATTACTATTCAACATAGTGCTGGAAGTGCTAGCCAATACAATTAGGCAAGACAAGGAAATAAAGGGCATCCAAATGGGAAGAGAGGAGGTCAAACTCTCCCTCTTTGCTGACTATATGATCTTATACTTTGAGAACCCCAAAGACTCAACCACAAGACTCCTGGAAGTCATCAAAAAATACAGTAATGTCTCAGGATATAAAATCAATGTCTACATGTCACTAGCCTTTGTATACACCAATAACAGCCAAGAAGAGAGGCTAATTAAGGACACAACTCCCTTCATCATAGCTTCAGAGAAAATGAAATACCTAGAAATATACCTAACAAAAGAGGTAAAGGACCTCTATAAATAAAATTATGAAACACTAAGAAAGAAACTAGCAGAGGATATTAACAAATGGAAGAACATACCATGCTCATGGCTGGGAAGAATCAACATAGTTAAAATGTCTATACTTCCCAAAGCAATCTACCAATTCAACACCATCTGTATTAAAATACCAACATCGTACTTTCAAGACTTGGAAAAAAAGATTCTGCATTTTATATGGAATCAGAAAATAACTCCGTAGAGCAAAGGCAGTCTTAGTAATAAAAACAAAGCTGGGGGCATCAGCATACCAGATACAAGGCCATAGTGGTCAAGTAAGCATGGTACTGGCACAAAAATAGGGACATAGACATTTGGAATTGAATAGAAAACCAGGAAATGAAACTAACATCTTGCAACCACCTAATCTTTGATAAACCAAACAAGAACATACCTTGGAGGAAAACCTCCCTATTCAATAAATGGTGCTGGGAGAACTGGATATCCACATGTAAAAGACTGAAACTGGACCCACACCTTTTTCCACTCACAAAAATTGATTCAAGATGGATAAAGGTTATAGGAGTCGATTCCTGCATACATCACTCACGAGTAAAATCCTGGAACCCTCCATCTTCTACGGAGGCAGACATTGAAGACAGCCAACCACAGACCACCTACACTTGTGAGCCAAAAGAAAGTTTGAAGTTATTATTTAGGAAACAGCAAGAAAAAAATCCTAATATGGTTTTCTTTTAGCATCACTGAATAAGTGCTTCTGACCTGATGCTGTTCTACCTTTGCCTATTACTGATTATTCTAATCAGATTTATGTTTTCCAGAAATGTCATCAAGCCACACGCAATAAAGATGGTTCCAGTCCATGAACCCCTGTATCACTCTCCCTCTTAGGGAGAAACCCTAACTGCCCCATTCTATCATCGCCTGATTCAGCAGGAAGCAGTTAGATCGAGTCTTCGCCCTTTTTCCCTAATAGCAGTTAGAGTTTCTACTCGGAGAGGGAGAATTGATGCAGGACATTTGGCTTCCTAGCCAGCTCAGTGGAGCTGGTGGACCTGCCACCCTCTCCGTGGTGGTGTTGGTGCTGCGGCAGCCAGCTGAAGAACCAGCAGGCTGGATGATAGGCAAGGAGGGGGACCTCCAACCCCCACTGGAGGCTCCAATAGCCAAAAAGGCCGGACAACTGCAGAGGAGACACTTGTGCCTTGGTGTCTCCTTCACTTTATACTTAGGACTAAATATGGAACCCCCATTTCCTATGCCTAGGTCAATTTCATGTGAATTTCCTAGGCCTCAATTCCATAAATGGACTGTGTCCGATCATTGATACATTCACTCACTTTGCCTGGCAGAAGGGACTGTATTTGTTCATTGATACATTCATTCACCTTATTCCCAGCGGCAGAAGGGACTATGTTCATTTGTTTCCTGGCCAAGGAACCTATACACCTATATATACCCTGAGACTAAAAGCCTAAAGGGGGAGAAGGGGAAAGAACAGGAGAGAAATGGAGAGAGCTTGGAGAGAGCTTTTCTCTCCCCACTTGAGTTCTCTCTCTCTACCAGGAGCTTTAGTGTTTTATGTATTCTTTTCTGTAAATAAATTCTGTCTTACCACTGGAAAAATAAATAAATAAATAAATGGGATGGAAATTAAAAAAAAAAAAAGAAATCACATGATTCCTTAATCAAACTTGATGGCTGAGTTTACATTTATAGATATGAGTGTTATATATAAATTTTCTGGGTATTTCTGTGTATGTTTACTTTGTTTAATACATACTAAGAAAATGATTGAGGTTGATTCTAATGGAATGATTAATGTAAAATTCCTTTTTATTTTTTCCTTTTGCTTGATTCAATATCATGTATTTCTACAGAACTCAAATATGGCTAATGAAAACAAGGGGAGATTTTCTGAATGTTTCTGAGAAAGTGTGTGGCTCTGCTTGATAAAGGCAACATTGTAGAACAGCAAATAGATCAAATCAGCCTCAATAGAGATCTCGAATAGTGGACAGTAGAGACAGAGATGTAAAGATCCCATGACTTTAATAACTTCGGTGAGCCATCCTAATATACCCTTGTAAGCTAATAATTTATCATTGTTTATCTGGTTATTTGTTTTTTTTCTGTTTAAAGCTCACAATTGAATAAAAACTTTAGTATGATTAAAAAAAGATGGATAAAAGACTTAAATTTAAGGCATGAAATGATAAAAATCCTCAAAGAAAGCATAGGAAAAATACTGGAAGATATGGGTCTGGGGAAAAACTTCATGAAGAAGACTGCTGTGGCAATTGCAACAACAACAAAAATAAACAAATGGGACTTAATGAAACTGAAAAGCTTCTGTATAGCTAAAGAGATAACAACCAAAGCAAACAGACAACCTACACAATGGGAAAAGATATTTGCATATTTTGAATTAGACAAAAGCTTGATAACTAGGATCTATAGAGAATTCAAATTAATCCACATGAAAAAAGCCAACAATTCCATATAGCAATGGAGAAGAGAGATAAACAGAACCTTCTCTAAAGACGACAGATGAATGGGCTTGGTGCCTGTGGCTCAAGTGGCTGAGGCACCAAGCCACATACACTGCAGCTGGCGAGTTTGAATCCAGCCGGGGCCTGCCAAACAATAATGACAACTCCAAACAAAATATAGCCGGGTGTTGTGGCGGGTGCCTGTGGTCCCAGCTACTTGGGAGGCTGAGGCAAAAGAATAGCTTGAGCCCAAGAGTTGGAGGTTGCTGTGAGCTGTGATGCCACAGCGTTCTACACAGGGAGACAGCTTGAGACTCTGTCTTGGAAAAAAAAAAAAGAAGACAGACGAATGGCTAGTAAACATATGAAAAAATGCTCATCATCCCTAATTATTAAAGAAATGCAAATCAAAACTACTCTGAGATATCATCTAACCCCAGTGAGAATGGCCCACATCACAAAATCTCAAAATTGCACATGCTGGCATGGATGTGGAGAGAAGGGAACACTTTTACTGTGCTGATGGGACTGCAAACTGATACAACTTTTTTGGAAGGAAGTATGGAGAACCCTCAAAGAACTTAAGCTAGACCTCCCATTTGATCCTGCAATCCCATTACTGGGCATCTACCCAGAAGGAAAAAAAAAAAACCTTTTATCATAAGGACACTTGTACTAGACTGTTTACTGCAGCTAAATTTACAATTGCCAAAATGTGGAAACAGCCTAAATGCCCCCCAACCCAAGAATGGATTAATAAGCAGTGGTATATGTATACCATGGAATACTATTCAGCCATTAAAAAGAATGGAGACTTTACAGCATTTGTATTAACCTGGATGGAAGTGGAATTATTCTTAGTAAAACATCACAAGAATAGAGAAGCATGAATCCTATGTATTCAATTTTGATATGAAGACAATTAATGACACAGTGGGGGGTGGGAGAAGGGGAGAGCAGTCAGAGGGAGATGGAGGGATGGGGTGGGGGAAAGGAAGAGGAGAGAGAGGAAAAAATAATTACTTCAGTTTCTTTTTTTTTTTTTTTTTAAGACAGAGCCTCAAGCTGTCAGCCTGGAGAGAGTGCTGTGGCATCACAGCTCACAGCAACCTCAAACTCCTGGGCTCGAGCGAGTCTCCTGCCTCCGCCTCCCAAGTAGCTGGGACTACAGGCGCCCACCACAATGCTCTGACTATTTTTTGGTTGCAGTCGTCATTGCCGTTTGGCGGGCTCAGGCTAGATTCGAACTCGCCAGCTCAGATGTATGTGGCTGGCGCCTTAGCCCATTGAGCCACATGTGCCTAGCCATTACTTTAGTTTCATAATGTGAATTGGGAAGTTTTTCATCGTTACTTTTATGAATTAAAACAATATACTAGAATTATCTATTATTTAAAGATAGCTAGAAGCCAGGTCTGAAATTATCTGATCCTGAAGCCTTTAAAATAAGACTTTATTAACTATCTATCCCAACATTTCTGTGGTAAATTAATCTCTTGAAGTTTTCTCCTCCTTGAGTAACTTCGAGAACTTAAATTTATTTATTTATTTTTTTTGAGACAGAGCCTCAAGCTGTCACCTTGGATACAGTGCTGTGGCATCACAGCTCACAGCAACCTCCAATTCCTGGGTTCAAGCGAGTCTCTTGCCTCTGCCTCCCAAGTAGCTGCGACTGCAGGTGCCCGCCACAGCAGCCGTCGTTGTTGTTGTTTGGTGGGCCCGGGCTGGATTCGAACCCGCCAGTTCAGGTGTACTGGGTTGGCACCTTAGCCCGTTCAGCCACAAGCATCAAGCCAATTTTTTTTTTTTTTTTTTAAACAGACAAAGTCTCACTTTGGGCTCGGCACCTATGGCTCAAGCGGCTAACGTGCCAGCCACATACACCTGAGCTGGTGGCGGGTTCAAATCCAGCCCGGCCTGCCAAACTACAATGACGGCTACAGCCAAAAAATAGCCGGGCATTTTTGAGGCTCTGTCTCAAAAAAACAAACAACTAAAAAAAGTCTTACTTTGTTCCACTTTGTTGCAGTTTGGCTGGAGCCAGGTTCAAACCCGCCAACCTGGAAGATGGGGCCAGCGCTCTACTCATTGAGCCACAAGCGCTGCCCAAGAACTTAAAATCTAAAAAAAATTTTTTATTATAGGTTTCCAAATTTCTTGCCAAAGAGATGTGTGTACACATTATATTCTTTTTTGTTTATTTTGCATCTGCCGTTGACTATTTATTTATTCCAAACTTGTAAACTTCTGCACTTCTTTTCATAGTCACATTTGTGATTTATGTATCTATTGTATTGGTCAAGAAGTAGCTTTTGAGTTTAGAAAAATAAATAAAAGAAAAGAAGTAGGGAGAATTCTTAAAGAACAAAAAGTGGACCTTCCCTTTCATTACACAATCCCATTACTAGACATCTACTCAGAAGAAAAGAAATCATTTGACCATGAGGACTTTTGCACAAGAATATGTATCACAGCTCAATTCACAATCATCAAGATGTGGAAACAATCCAAGTGCCCATCAACTCATGAATGGATAAATAACCTATGGTATATGTAGACCATGGAATACTATTAAGCCATAGGAAAGATGGAGACTTTACATCTATTGTATTTACCTGGATGGATCTGGAGAATATTCGACCTAAGTAAATGATAACAAGAATGAAAAGGTAGGCTCGGCACCCAAAGCACAGTGGTTACGGTGCCAGCCACATACACCAAGGGTGGTGGGTTTAAACCCAGCCCAGGCCAGCTAAACAACAATGACAATTGCAACAAAAAAAAAGCTAGGCGTTGTGGTGGGCACCTGTAGTCCCAGCAATTTGGGAGGCTGAGGCAAGAAAATTGCTTAAGCCCAAGATTTTGAGGTTGCTGTGAGCTATGACACCACGACATTCTACCCAGGGCAATAGCTTAAAACTCTGCCTCAAAAAACAAACAAACAAACAAACAAAAAAACCAAAACCAAGAATGAAAAAGCAAGCGTCCCATGTACTCAATACTAATCTGACACCAGTAGATGAGCACCTGAATGCACACATGAGAGAAAAATGCAATTAAAAATTGTGGGGAGGAGGAGGAGGATTTTGTAAGCTCCCAAACTTTGGGCACACTGTAGGGATTTATGGCATACCTCCTGGGTGAAAAGCTCAACTCCAACTTGGAATTTACCTAACAAATTCAAACAATGTAAATTAATGGTTTATACCCTCATATTAACCTGAAATTAGAAAAAAAAGACCCATGTTCATGCTTTGGTTGTTAAATGTCAATAACAACCTAAGTGACCCACAGATTCAGTGAAATCCTTAGCAAAATCCCAATGAAACTTGAGAAATAAATGGATTCTTTAACCAAAAGGAAATCACATATCATGCCTGTAATCCTAGCACTCTGGGAGGCTGAGGCAGGTGGATTGCCTGAGTTCATGAGTTCGAGACCTGCCTGAGCCAGAGCAAGACCCTGTCTCTAAAAAATAGCCTGGCGTTGTGTGTGTGGGTGCCTATAGTCCCAGCTATTTAGTAAGCTGAGGCAAGAGAATTGCTTAAGCCGTAAAGTATGACATTGCTGTGAGCTTTGATGCTACGGCACTCTACCGAGGGCCACAAACTGAGATAGTTTGCTGTCAATAGCAAAAGAAACTTTAAAGAAATGAAGCAGGAGGTCTCACGTTACATAAATTACAAAACTTATCACATAGCCACCTAATCTAAGCAGTGCAGTGCTGCCATGGAGACAGAGGTAGGAAGCAATGACACAGAGGACCAGTCAGAAACCCTCAACTACATCGTCTAATGATGGTCAGTCAGGGTGATACCAATATGTAAAGGGGAAAGGACAATCCCTTCAACAAATAGTGCCAAGAAAATGAAGTATCCACAAGAAAAAGGAAGGTGGACCGTTATTGTACATGATATCAAAACTGTACTTGATGGAGGCCAGACGCAGAGGCATACGTTTATAATCCTAGCACTCTGGTAGGCTGAGGTGGCTGTATTGCCAGAACTTAGAGGTTCAAGACCAGCCTGAGCAAGAGCAAGATCCCCCCCATCTCTAAAAATAGCCAGGCACTGTGGCGGGTGCCTGTAGTCCCAGCCACTTGGGAGGTTGAGGAAAGAGAATGGCTTGAACCCAAGAGTTTTGGAGGTTGCTGTGAGCTATGATGTCCCAGCACTCTACCGAGGGTGACAAAGTGAGACTCTGTCTCAAAGAAAAGACAAGTTTATTTTCCAGTGTAAATACAAGAGCAGAAAATAACGATAGCTGAGATTTATGAGACTGTAAGTAACAATAACTCCCTGGATAAACATCAATACACAGAAAACAAGGTAAACATACACACTAGGATGTTTACCTTTAAAAATAATAAAAGAAAAATCACCCCAACATAAGAAAGCTTGGTGAAAACATGAAAAAAATAACTTGAGCCCTGCTGCTGGGAATATAAAATGGTAGGAATGCTATGAAAACCAGCATGAAGGCTTGGTGCCTGTGGCTCAACAGGCTAAGGCACCAGCCACGTACACCTGAGCTGGTGGGTTCAAATCCAGCCTGGGCTCGCCAAACAAAAATGGTGGCTGCAGCCAAAAAATGGCCAGGCATTGTGGCGGGTGCCTGTAGTCCCAGCTACTTGGGAGGTGGAGGCAGGAGACTCACTTGAGCCCAGGAATTGGAGGTTGCTGTGAGCTGTGTTGCCACAGCACTATATCTAGTCTGATAGCTTGAGGCTCTGTCTCGAAAAAAAAAAAAAAGAAAAAGAAAACCAGTATAAAATTTCCTCAGGTGATTCAAAATCAAATTATCCGACTCAGCGCCTGTGGTTTAGTGGTTAGGTGTATGAGGCTGGCGGGTTAGAACCTTGCCCGGGCCAGCTAAAACACCAATGACAACTGCAACAAAAAAAATAGTTGGGAGTTGTGATGGGCGCCTAGCCACTTGGGAGGCAGAGGCAAGAGGATAGCTTTACCCAAGAGTTTGAGATTGCTGTGAGCTGTGATGCCATAGCACTCTATTGAAGGCAACATAGTGAAACTATGTCTCCAAAAAAAAAAAAAAAATCGAATTATCTTAAAAGCCAACAATAACCATCTGGGTATATATTCAAAAGATATAAGGACAGGATTGTAAATGGATATATACCAACCTCCATTAAAAACAGAGCAGCACTATTTTGGCAGGTGTAAGGGCTCAGGGTTGCAATCTGATCACTATAGGAGGCCCAGGCAGGAGGAACCATTGAGCTCATGAGTTTGAGAGCAGCCTCAGCAAGAACAGGATCTCATCATTGCTAAAAATAAAAAGTGAGCTGTGTATCTTGGGAGGCTCCTATAGTTCCCGCTACTCCAGAGGCTGAGACAAGAGGATAGCTTGTGCCCAGAAGGTAGACATTGTAATGAGACAGGATGACAAAGTGAGACTCGGTCTTAAAAAGAAATCCCTCCCAGGCTTGGCGCCTCTGGCTCAAGCGGCTAAGGCGCCAGCCACGTACACCTGAGCTTGCAGGTTCGAATCCAGCCTGGGCCCACCAAAGGACAATGACAGCTGCAATCAAAAAATGGCCGGGCATTGTGGTGGGCGCCTATAGTCCCAGCTACTTGGGAGGCGGAGGCAGGAGAATTGCTTGAGCCCAGGAATTGGAGGTTGCTGTGAGCTGGGATGCCACAGCACTCTATCCAGGGTGACACCTTGAGGTTCTGTTTCAAAAAGAAAGAAAGAAAGAAAGAAAAAAGGAAATCCCAGGTGGCACCCGAAGCTCAGTGGATAGGGTGCTGGCCACATATTCCCAGGCTGGCAGGTTTGAACTGGCTTGGGCCAGCTAAACAGCAATGACAACTGGAACAAAAAAATAGCCAGGCATTGTGGTGGGCACATAGAGTCCTAACTACTCAGGAAGCTGAGGGAAGAGAATTGCTTAAGGCCAAGACTTTGAGGTTGCTGTGAGCTGTGACACCACATAGTAAAACTCTTGTCTCAAGACAACAAAAACAAAAACAAAAACAAAGAACTCCCAATCATAAACTGAAGTAAATGACAAAAGCACACGTTAATAGTATGTACTAGGAACAAAACCAACTATTTAAATTACCAAAGAGTAAAAATAAATAAATACATAAATTACCAAAGAAAACCTTTTCCACTTTGCAGGTTTTAAGGAAATTCCTGCTGGCTACAACTTGCGTAATAAACAAAAACATCTTCTAAAATATATAAATCAGGCTTGGAGCCTATGGCTCAAGCCACTAAGGCAGCAGTCACATACACCTGAGCAGGCGGGTTCAAATCCAGTCCGGGCCTGCCAAACAACAACGACGGCTACAACCAAAAAACAGCCAGGCGTTGTGGCGGGCGCCTGTAGTCCCAGCTACTTGAGAGGGCGGAGGCAGGAGACTCACTGGAGCCCAGGAGTTGGAGGTTGCTGTGAGCTGTGATGCCACAGCACTCTATCCACAGTGATAGCTTGAGGCTCTGTCTCAAAATAAATAAATAAAATAAAATATATAAATCAGTAGACACACAGTGGTATGGTATCTCATCACATTCTAGACAGGACAGTCCACAAGGGGAATAAATACAAAGAAAAACATACACAATGGTAAAACAGATGATTAAACATATAAAAACCAGGATCATGTATAATATGGGAAAAAGGAAAACATGAGACCTGAGGTGGCTGAAACAAATGACAATGGAGTAGGAACCACACCCATTGTTCCAGGGAGCTATGCTCACCACATGGACCTGGAGATCTAACACAGGACCCTCCTGACCCCTCACTTTTCTTCTCACTCAGTAAAAATCTTGACGGCACCTGTCGCTCAGTGGGTAGGGCACCAGCCACATATACCAAGGCTGGTGGGTTCAAACCTGGCCTGGGCCAGCTAAAACAACAATGGCAAATATAACCAAAAAATAGCCAGGCGTTGTGGTAAGCGCCTGCAGTCCCAGCTACTTGGAAGGCTGAGGCAAGAGAATCACTTAAGCCCAGGAGATTGCTGTGAGGTGTGACACCATGGTACTCTACCCAGGGCGATGGCTTAAGACTCAGTCTCAAAAAGAAAAAATAAATAAATCTCACAAGATCCAACCTCGTCCCCTCCTACACACAGCAGCAAAGTGTAGACAAACTGCAGAGTGGCTCAGGGATCTTGTGAAATAAGAAATACATACACTGGTCCCCATACAGGTTCCTCACATACCCTCCTAACACATTCCTGGGTGACATGAATGTGACATATTCTAATGAGTCCATTTTGATGGTGTCCTCCTTAAGGGCTGGTCAGCAGAAAGATAAAGCTATGACCAAAGGCTGAAATTTTCAGGCACAGCCAACATCCCCTAGAAAGGGCTGAAGGCTGAGTTAACATGAATCATGCCCACGTGATGACACCTCAATAAAAATCCCTGCCTGTGGGGTTAGGAGAAATTTCAAACGCGGAACACATAGATGTCAGTGGAGGGTGGGGTACCCAGAGAATTGTCGAGGAGCCTTGCCTTATGAGCTTCTTCATCCACATGTCCCTTATAATAAACCACAAGCACGAAAGTGTGTCACCGAGAGCTGTGAGCAGGCCTCGAAAATAATCACACCACTCCAGGGCCTCAAGGCACCCCCACCTCGCATCTGGTTGGTTAAAAGAAGAGGTGACAACCTGCTACTTGTGAGTGGAGTATGACGTGGGAGCAGGCTTGGGTGACTATAACTCAAGCAGACAGGGTCACAAATCAAGTATAGGAAACTGTCTTCTGGTCAGCAAAATGTGTTGGGTTTTTCTCCACCAACAACCAATTTTTGGTGGCCATCAAAGGGTTTCCTGTGTTGAGTGGCAGGGGAGAAGAGGAAGAACATTCTGACTTTCTCTTTTCTCCAACTGACCTGAACAGGCAGAGAGGGCCGGAGACAGCTCCACGTGCCCCCTGGATCCAGATGTAAAAAAAGCACAGCCAGTGTGTTCCCAGACCCTGATTAGGCCTTCCACTTACAGGAAACGGGACGGTACCTGGAGAGGTTGACGCGTGGGGTCTGCCGCAGCATCTCCCCTCACCTCTATGACAGGCAACTAAGGACCAGATGCAGTCAAATACAGAAGAACACGCAAGGGGAAAGACCTCTTTGGAAATGGCCCTGCTGTGACACAGACAGAGGACCAAAGAGTTCACAGAGGTGTCATGCAATCAAATAACTTGCCTTGATCTCTGTTTCAGCTGGAGAACTACTGCAGGTTGAAACAATCAACTGTTCCACATCCAAAGAACAGAGTGGTAAGCAGAGACAACGATTTCTGCTCAGAGCTCACAGGATTTAACCTTTTGTTCAGAACCAAACTCCCAATTTGCAGCCTTTCGCACACACTGTGTAACAGTGTGGCTTCCACTGTGCTTACCTGAGCTCTTACATGAATTCACACCTTTGATCCATTCCTCCCAGTTTGAATTTTCTAGTGTTTTCACTTTAGTCTCCACAGACCAGGGCTCTTTCCCTTCCTCCAACATGGAGAGAAGAGTCAGGTCAGGAAGCAAGAGTCCTGCTTATAAAAACAAGGAATCGAGACGCGCTGTGGTTTTGGCAAAATTGAAGCCCTATGGTTAGGTAAGACAGAGGACATTACAAATGGATCAAGAAAAATATTTCTCAGGCTGGGCACGGTGGCTTATGCCTTAATCCTAGCACTCTGGGAGGTAGAGGCAGGTAGACAGCTTGGGGCTCAGGAGTTGAGACCAGCCTGAGCAAGAGTGAGACTCCCTCTCTCAAAAAACAGCTGGGCATTGTGAAGAGCATCTGTAGTCCCAGCTTTTCAGGAGGCTGTGGCAAGAGGATCCCTTGAGCCCAAGAATTTGAGGCTGCTATAAGTTATGACACTGTGTCACACTACCAAGTGGGACAAAGTGAGACTGTCTAAAAAAAAAAAAAAGATAAAGAAAAGAAAACAAATTTCACAAATTCATCCACATAAGGCTGCCTTCTGAATGTGTATGAATCTGTGCTATGCAAACATCGAGCTCTGTGTCAGGAAGTATTGAATCAAAGCTCCTGGGTAAAAATAGGGAACTAGACATTTTTCTAAAGTCTACCATGAGGGATTTCTGCATAGGTAGGCCCTGGTACGATAATGGACACAAAGGCTGAAGAAAGGGGACACTGAAAGTCCAGAAAGCACCTGGGGCTTTTCACTCTGAGTCAATAAAGCTTCCGTCCCAGTCAAGCTATGCGGGGCTCCCACAGGCACAGAAGAGATCGCAAAGACACACAGGACAGAGCCCACCCATGAGAGTCATGTTATCCTCACCCAGGGAGACCTGGTTCCTGTAGTTCTCCAACATCATGGCCCTGTACAAAGTCCTCTGAGCAGGGTCCAGGCACTGCCACTCCTCCTGAGAGAACTCTATGGCCACATCCCTGAATGTCAACGGTCCCTAAGATGGAAAATGTGTTTCACCATGGAGAGATGTAATGAAATGTTCACTTCACAGAACACCAAAAAGCGATTTAAAAAATTGATGTGGGTTCAGCGCCTGTAGCACAGTGGCTATGGTGCCAGCCACATGCACTGAGGCTGGCGGGTTCAAACCCGGCCCAGGTTAGCTAAACAACAATGACAACTGAAACAAAAAAACAGCCAGACATTGGGGGGTTGCTGTAGTCCCAGTCACTCGGGAGGCTAAGGCAAGAGAATGCTTTAAGCCCAAGAGTTTGAGGTTGCTATGAGCTGTGACGCTATAGCACTCTACCGAGGTCAACAAAGTGGGTCAAACTGTGTCTCAAAAAAAAAAAAAAAAAAAGTCCCTGCAGAAACAGCATAGCCTCTGCTGTAAGGAAACACTCAGAATGATTAAACCGATCTCCTGCTCATGTTTTATAATATGGATTATGTTGAATCCATATTATAAAACATGATGGAATAGAACACTCCGTATCACTGATGCCTGTCAATCTGTCCATACTATTCTTTTTTTTTTTTTTTTTTTGTGAGACATAATCACATTTTGCCGTCTTTGATAGAGTGCAATGTCATCACAGCACACAGTAACCTCAAACTCTTGGACTCAGGCGATTCTCTTGCCTTGGCCAAGTAGCTGGCAGTACAGTTGTCTGCCATAACACCCAGCTACTTTTAGAGACGGGGTCTCACCCTTGCTCAGACTGGTCTTGAATCTGTTAGCTCGGGCTATCCACCCACCTTGGCCTTCCAGAGTGCTAGGATTACAGGTGGGGACAACCACACCAGGTCTCTATACTATTCTTGGTAATAAACAATTTGGCATGAGAAACACAAGGATTCACCCAATTTAGCTTGAAATATAGTAGAAAATCCAGCAGAAAGAGTCTTCTAACAGGATGCCCTTTCCAGAATGTACCATGTTATCCCATAACTTCCATGTGCAGCTGGTCTAATCCTCCTCTAACGAGAGCTGGCAGGGCACCCAGATGTGGCCCCTGAACAGTCCCTGCTGCCCTACTGCACTGAAACCCAGGGCCTCTCTAACCTGGGGGTGGAGGTGAAGCCCTTCCCAGGACTGTGTCCAGTGGAGCCTCTTCATGAGTTCATGTCACTAGGGAACAGTGACACGGCCTTAAAGTGGAAATGAGAAGAAATGAAAGAAGGCATGGGTGAGGGGGAGCAAACATGTCACTCAGAATGGCTCAGAGTCAGAGAAGATTAGCAACTCCAGCATTTGAGAAAGGAAAGACTCAACAATCCACCAAGAGTATCACTGTGCCCAAGTAGGAACCATTCTAGACTCCTCTTCTTTCCTTATACCTCTAATCTCAGCTTTTTCACCAAAGGTGATCTTTAAAAATCAATCCCTAGAGCGCCTGTGGCTTAACGGGCTAAGGCGCCAGCCACATACACCTGAGCTGGCGGGTTCGAATCCAGCCCCGGCCCGCCAAACAACAATGACAGCTGCAACCAAAAAATGGCTGGGCATTGTGGCGGGCGCCTGTAGTCCCAGCTACTTGGGTGGTAGAGGCAAGAGACTCGCTTGAGCCCAGGAATTGGAGGTTGCTGTGAGCTGTGATGCCATTGCACTCTACCAGGGTGACAGCTTGAGGCTCTGTCTCAAAAAAAAAAAAAAAAAAATCAATCCCTAGTGTAAAAAAATAGGATGTTTAATACTCAGTCAATATACTTCCTTTTGGTCACAGAATCCCTCGGAAAGGAAAGACTTCCTATGTAAGAAGATGGTTCTCCAACTGGGTGAGGTGGCTCCCGCTGAGGGTGGGCAGATTGCCTGAGTTCCCAAGTTGTGGTGGGCGTCTGTAGTCCCAGCTCCTCATGAGGCTGAGGCAAGAGAATCGCTTGACCCCAAGAGTGAGAGGTTGCTGTGAGCTATGTTGGCACAGGACTCTACTGGGGGTAACAAAGGGAGACTGTCTCAAAAAAAAGAAAGAAAAAACAAAAGAACATGGTTCTCTCCTGTCCACAACACCAGGGGGATGCAGGGTTAACACTCCCACAGGGTGATGAACTAGTCATTCTCTGACCTCTTCATCAGACCTGGGCCCTCTCGTGCTGAAGCCCCCCACTACCCTGTAGCAGGTGGGAGCTGGACTGTACTGAGCTCCCCTCCAGGGCACAGCCCCTCATCCCTGTGAGCTCAGCCATCAACTGGAGAACACAAAGCCTTGTTGCTCAGTGCCGTACAAAGACTGGACACACCTGGTCACTGGAACCATTCATTACTCAAGGTGGGTCCCAACCTGACTGTGTAAATGGCAGGGAGCCATGAGAGTTGTATTTGAAAAAAGCCTCAGGACTCTAATGTCACTCCAGGCTGAGTTCTATTCACAGGGCCAAGGCCAGGACCCTTCCTTCCTTCTGGATCTGTTGTCCCCCCAGAGACTTCTTGTCACCAGTGTTCAGAAAGTGAAAGGTGAGGGACCCAAAAGAAAATGTCAGATTGGCCAAAGTGAACCAGGAGAGTCCAGGTGGGAGTGAAGATGTGGCTGAAATACTAAATAGGAGGCTCGGCGCCTGTGGCTCAATGGGCTAAGGCACCAGCCACGTACACCGGAGCTGGCAGGTTCGAATCCAGCCCGGGCCCGCCAAACAACAATGATGGTTGCAACCAAAAAATGGCCGGACGTTGTGGTGGGTGCCTGTAGTCCCAGCTACTTGGGAGGCAGAGGCAGGAGACTCGCTTGAGCCCGGGAATTGGAGGTGGCTTTGGGCTGTGATGCTACAGCACTCTATCCAGGGTGACAGCTTGAGGCTCTGTCTCAAAAAAAGAAAGAAAGAAAGAAAGAAATACTAAATAGTGGGCAGAAGTCCCCAGTAAGAAGGTGAAAGTGTGCATGTGACCTGCAGCTGAGAGGGGACAACTTCTACAAAGAGAGAGATCCAGTTTAAACACCCTGAGGGAGGAGCAAACTGGGGAAAAGAGGCCCCTGGAGCAGTCAGCCAGGACCCTGTCCTGAATACTACTTCCTTCTATGTCTGAAGTCAAGATTCAAAACATGTTGTCCCACCTGTTTCAAGTAAACATGTACTTTTTTCAGCTTTTTTTTCTACTTCATTAATAACTAACATTAAAATCAACCAAAGATTTGATATAAAAACTTACATTGAAAATTCATGATGCTGTTAAAGGTTTTGTATGATGCCAATTTTTAAAATAAAATTCCACTGATATAGATTTAACTGCATAACTAATAAAAATCCACATTGAGGGCGGCGTCTGTGGCTCAGTGAGTAGGGCGCTGGCCCCATATACCTAGGGTGGCGGATTCAAACCCAGCCTTGGCCAAACTGCAACAAGAAAAATAGCCGGGGCTTGGCGCCTGTGTCTCAACGGGCTAAGGCACCAGCCACGTACACCTGAGCTGGTGGGTTTGAATCCAGTCCAGGCCCGCCAAACAAGGTGGCTGCAACCAAAAAATGGCCGGGCGTTGTGGTGGGCACCTGTAGTCCCAGCTACTTGGGAGGCGGAGGCAGGAGACTTGCTTGAGCCTAGGTGTTGGAAGTTGCTGTGAGCTGTGATGCCACAGCACTCTATCCAGGGTGACAGCTTGAGGCTCTGTCTCAAAAAAAAAATAGCAGGGCATTGTGGCAGGCGCCTGTAATCCCAGCTACTCGGGAGGTTGAGACAAGAGAATCGCCTAAGCCCAGGAGCTGGAGGTTGCTGTGAACTGTGAAGCCACAGCACTCTACCAAGAATGACAAAGTTAGACTCTGTCTCTTAAAAAAAAAAAAAAGAAAGAAAGAAAAGAAAAATCCAAATTGAGAAAAACTGGGTAAGTGAAACTTTTCAGGAAGCACTATAATCTTTTCAGCTCAGATAACTAAAGCACTTTATACCTAATCTGGTCATATAAATACATTGTCCAAATTATTTTTACAAATATATCAAATTTATTTAGTAGATTCATTCAATAACTATTTCAAAGAAAACACTCATTTACTTGCTATTCAGGCTTAATTCATTTCAGTCATTTAAGGTAAATTTAAGACTTTTCTCTTTAATGTAAATGTCATTAATATATAAGATGTCGGCTTGGCGACTGTGGCTCAACAGGCTAAGACGCCAGCCACGTACACCTGAGCTGGGGGTTCGAATCCAGCCCGGGCCTGCCAAACAACAATGACGGCTGCAACCAAAAAAAAAAAAAATGGCTGGGCGTTGTGGTGGGCGCCTGTATTCCCAGCTACTTGGGAGGCGGAGGCAGGAGACTCGCTTGAGCCCAGGGATTAGAGGTTGCTGTAAGCTGTGATGCCACAGCACTCTATCCAGGGCAATAGCTTGAGGCTCTGTCTCAAAAAAAAAAAAAATATATATATATATATAAAAGATGTCTTAGAAAAATCCTTTCCTTTTCCCTCATAATTTCAGGTGGCAAATTTAAAACTTTTTCCACTGAAAATGAATTATTAGCATTCTTTGGTTTCACACTACTAACATTATTCTGAGCAGGTTTTAATTTACTCAGATTTTCAATATCATTAGGTCTCCCTTATAAGGGTCAACTCTTTCCTTAGAAATGAATCTATAAGGGTTACTAGCTTAATAAAATTCATACTATTATCTATAAAATACCATTTTGACAAACCAAAAGTCATTTACTCAAAATCTTTACCAATCCCTGAGTACAAATTTGTTCCTACAAACTCTGCCAATGATAGCAGTGCTTTAAGTAAAGAATCCAAACAATCTAACAGTTGTTGAAGCAAAACCTGAAACTTACTTGTTTAGGATTTGATTTCTGTTAACATATTTTTAAAACGCCTGAGTTTCTAAAATCTCAATAAAAAGTAAACCATGACACTAGAATTAACTGTTTGGTAACTGCCCAGGGAAATAGGCTGAAAACGTGGAAGGGAGCACTGTGGGTTTGGAGGCTGTCGACAGTGCTCCGAGAGTGCCATCTTTCTGATGGTCTGAAATACTAAACAGTTTCTGGCTGAGTCCGTGTAAAGGAATGCTATCTTCCCTTTTCTTCAGGTATTTGGATTCCAGACCTGAATTTTCACCATTTTCCTTATCAGCTGAGCAAGTTGCTCCTGACTGAACATCTCCTACTGATGTATTTGGTTTTGTAAATTGCAAGTTAAACTGAACCTTTGGCCCTGTAATTGGGTGGGTGGCATTTTTGGCAGATATCGAATGAGGAGAGGTATTCTGGAATGCAAATGCAGAGGAGACAGCTAGCCAGTCCTACAAGTTGGGTAAGTCAGTCTGCCATCAACCACATTCAAGTTAGGAGAAATTCCACTTCTGATTGTTGCTGCTAGAATGTGAAGGTGGAGTAGTAGAAGGTCCCGAGGTGTCTTGCTTTCTCACTAGCTGATTTTCATTTCTTTGTTTAACCACGTGATTAATTTTTCATTATTTTTTAGAAGCTGTTTGCTTTCAAGTTTTTGAACTGTAGCTTCTTTTTTTTTTTTTTTTTTTAGACAGAGCCTCAAGCTGTCACCCTGCATAGAGTGCCATAGCATCACAGCTCACAGCAACCTCCAACTCCTGGGCTCAAGTGAGTCTCCTGCCTCCGCCCCAGGCGCCCACCACAATGCCTGGCCATTTTTTTTGGTTGCAGCCACCATTGTTGTTTGGTGGGTTCGGGTTGGATTTGAACCCGCCAGCTCAGGTGTACATGGCTGGCGTCTTAGCCCGTTGAGCCACAGGCGCCAAGCCTGAACTGTAGCTTCTAATTGTTCTGGTAACTTGCATACCTCTTGCTCTTTAATTCGAAGAGACTGTCCAACATCTGTAATTCCTTTTGCTTTTTGTAATTTTTCCTCCTCAACCAAGAGTTTTTCCCGCTTAATAGTGATTGTATTCTTCAGTTTCAACTTACCCATTAGAGTTTTCAGATCCCCTTGTAACTTCTTGATATTTCATTTGCCTTTAGAAGTTCTGCTGATAATGATTTTATTGTAGCTTCAAGCTTTCCTAGTTGTACTTGACTTTTCTCCTCATTTTCTTCTAAGGCCACCTTCTGTTCCTGGATTGTATCAAATTCTTCTTTTGTTCTTAAAACAAGCTGGTCCTTATCTTTGATTTCCTGTTCTAAAACTGCCACCTTTGTTGGTAGCTGATTAATCTGCTTTTCTTTCTCTTGGCATTCAGCATCGAGTGTAGAATTTTCTCTTTGCAAAGAGAGGACTTCTTGCTTAGTGCGCTGCAGCTCCTCTTCGACATCAGAAAGTTTTGCTTTAAGTTCTCTAATAGTGAAGTCTCCTTTATATTGCCTCTCCATTAGGTCTTTATTAGCTGCCTCTAACTCAGACAATCTGTTTTGTAGCTGGTGGATGTTCTGTTGATGGAGGATTTCTGAATTTTTTTTGTTGCTCATGCTGCTGTTGATATTGAACCTGTGCCTGTAAAGCTTTTTCCTTCTCATTTGTTAGTTCTTGAGAGTGCTTATTCGTCAACACTGCTGTGTGTGATTCCCATTCATTCCGTAACTTATGTAATTCTTGGATTTTTTTCTAATATCTTCTGTGTGAAGTTCAGTTGTCTAGTTACATCATCTAGTGATTGTGTCAATGATAATTTTTCCTCCTTGCTACCTTTCAAACAGTCTGCTAGAAATTTCTTTATCTCCACATCATTTCCAGGTACGTTTCAGTGAGAGGTGTGTAAGACGCTTAAAAGGATTTGTTTCTACCACTTTTTTCAGCTTTAATAGAAAAATGCACCGAACACATTGCTGACCCATCACAAGTTAACTCATGTTTGCACCAGCATTAGGTATTACAATTTTTAAAAGACAGGATAAAGTAGGACTTTGAAAAAGCTTCTTGATTTTGTCACTGGAATAATAACCAGTGACGCGGGATTCCGTCTGCCCCAAATTACCAGTCAACAATGTGTTAAGATAGAATGTCTTGGCCAGGCTCATTGGCTCACGCCTGTAATCATAGCACTCTGAGAGGCTAAGGCAGGAGGATCCCTTGAGCTCATGAGTTCTAGACCAGGCTGAGGAACAGTGAAACCCTGTGCCTACCAGAAATAGAAACTAGTGAGGTTGGGCGGCACCTGTGGCTCAGTGGGTAGGGTGCTGGCCCCATATACCAAGGGTGGCGGGTTTGAACTCGGCCCTGGCCAAACTGCAACAAAAAATAGCCAGGCGTTGTGGCAGGCTCCTGTAGTTCCAGCTACTGGGGAGGCTGAGGCAAGAGAATCGCCTAAGCCCAGGAGTTGGAGGTTGCTGTGAGCTGTGATGACACAGCTCTCTATGAAGGGTGACAAAGTGAAACTCTGTTGAAAACCCCCCCCCACCAAAAAAAGGGCGGTGCCTGTGGCTCAGTGGGCAGGGCACCGGCCCCATATACTGAGGGTGGCGGGTTCAAACCCAGCCATGGCCAACCTGCAACAAAAAAATAGCTGTGCGTTGTGGCAGGTGTCTGTAGTCCCAGCTACTCGGGAGGCTGAGGCAAGGGAATTGCCCAAGCTCAGGAGTTGGACGTTGCTATGAGCTGTGTGACACAACGGCACTCTACCGTGGGCAATAAAGTGAAACTGTGTCTCTACAAAAAAAAAAAAAAAAGAAAGAAAGAAAGAAACTAGTGAGGTGTTGTGGTAGGCCCCTCAACTCCCGCTACATGAAAGGCTGAGGCAAGAGGATCTCTGGAGCCCAAGAGCTTGAAAGTGCTGTGAGCTATGATGACACCAGGGCATTCTACTCAGGGTGACACTCTATTTCAATAAATAAATAAATAAAAACTAAACATGTATTAAGGAGTGCAGATAGGACGCCAGGCCACCATGAAACTCTTGATGGGACTGGCAATGGTGCACAATTACAGGGCCAGCAACACTCAGGAGCAGAGACAGGCCATTCCCTGTCATTGCTGATTAGTTCCCAGGTCCTTAGACAGGGAAGGTAGGCTGTTAGGAACTGTCTTCCCTTTAATGTATAAAATAGAAAAACTACTCATACTGAACACAGAATAATATTTCTTCTCTAGCCACTAATGTGTGTGGTTTTACTCAGTGACCTCTACTCTGGGAGATGCCCAGGTGGCTGCCCAATAAACTCACTGAATTTTGATAGTACTGACTTGTGGAGAGGGTCGGATCCCACAAGTCAAAGACTGAATCCCCAAGACTGTCCCTCCCTTCAGATGCAGATAAATATCATGGTTTCCAAGTCCCATCCTAGGTTGTCATTAATCTGTGAAAATGGCACTTGCTTCTGTCCATGTATGCGCTCTGCAATATTGCTGTATCAAATGACTCAATCTACAGAAAATGTTTTCCTAAGGGTGTGAACAGCTTTATCAAATTACGAAAACATGAGGAAGGAGTTATAAAAGACACAATTTACAGAGTTTCTGTCAGAAATTCCAGGCTGTGCACAGTGGCTCACACCTGTAATCCTCTGGGAGGTCAAGGCCGATGGATTGCCTGAGCTCATGAGTTCGAGACCACCCTGAGCCCTAGTGAGACCCCGTCTCTAAAATAGCCATGCATTGTGGTGGGCACCTCTAGTCCTAGCTACTTGAGCTGAGCCAAGAGAATCACTTGAGCCCAAGAGTTTGACGTTGCTGTGAGCTATAACACCACAGCACTCTACCCAGGGCAACAAAGTAAGACTGTCTCAAAAAAAAAAGAAAAAGAAATTCTGGTCCCTTTTAGGGATCTGGAACTGGCATCTGATGTGGGGCAGACACATCTGGGATCAAGTCCTAAACTGGAGATCTAATGCCATGTCCCCACAGACAGTGTGATTCTGAGTTACCTAACAGACCAGCCTATGGGGGTGACATCTGCATGCTGAGGAGGAGTGATCCCACGTATTTCAATGACCAGAGGTGCCATACTGTGTTTTGAATGCTCACTGATATATTGATTGTTAAAGTAGGACTCATATACTGCCCCACTCCCTACTTCATCTCAGAAAAAGGGAAGAGAATGATCCACATTCAGTGGAATGAGTCAACTCACTACCAGCAGGCTGAACCCTGGCTACTAGTGGAGGCTAGCCTGTGAGGCTGGGAATTATTTTATGCACCAGCATTACTGACAGGAGTCATTCAATTCTCAATTTCACCTTTACATTTGCAGCAAATCGTAAACTTAATTAGATCACAAATAGGGGAAACACTAAGTCACAACTTAATCATCACACACAATTACCTCAAGACTCATTCATCTGTGCTCAGGGCCCCTGTCTTCATATCCTTGTGTTTCCCCCCGCATTCTCTACAAACCTCTCATCCTCACCTTTTCTCCCCTACTCTTCCTTTTCCCTTCTCCTCTGTGTTTCCCCCTGGGCTTCTGCTCCTCACTCTGTTGCCCTCGCCTGCTTTTTCTCCCCTCCTTCCCTCGATTCCTTCTTTTAACCGCTCTGCTCCATTCTGAAAACATGTGTTACCTTTTGCAGCTCTTTCTCCTCAACCTTTTTGACTGTCCCAATCTCACATGATCTCTCTTTCCTCCCCATCTCTGCTTCCTTTCTGCTCTCCCTTTCAAGTTTCCTCTTCCTTGTCCCTGTTTCTTCTCTCTCCCATCCAGCTTTGGTTCCTTTCCTGCTGTCTTTGTCATCAGGTGCCCCCTCTTGGTGTCCTAGCACCAGGCGGGTCTGTCTGTCCTGACTCCCACTGATTCCCGTCCTCCAAGGACTCTCTGTCTGAGGCAACTCCCCCTTTGCTGGCCTCTCCCATTTGTCAGGAGTTCTAGGTTTTCTCTAAATTGCTGTAGGAACTTTTCTCCCTCTGCTGGTGTCCTGCTATCTGCTTTTCCTCTCCAGTCTCTTTGCAAATCCTTCCCACTTCCTCTGCTGGGCAGTATTCATAGGTCTCCCTCACTCTGCGTCTAAGTTTTCCTATTTCCTCTCCTTTGCTCTCCATGTCTCTTACTCCGCACATTCATGAACAGGAAATAGGAATAATATGCTTACTTGAAGAGCTCATAAGGGATGAAAGGATATTAAGTTTTGGGCGGCGCCTGTGGCTCAGTGAGGAGGGCCCGGCTCCATATTCGGGAGGTGGCAGGTTCCAACTCGGCCACTGCCAAACTGCAACAAAAAAAATAGCCGGGAATTGTGGCGGGTGCCTGTAGTCCCAGCTTGCAAGCTTTTTTTTTTTTTTTTTGAGACAGAGCCTCAAGCTGTCGCCCTGGGCAGAGTGCTGTGGCATCACAGCTCACAGCAACCTCCAACTCCTAAGTTTAAAGCGATTCTCCTGCCTCAGCCTCCCAAGGAGCTGGGACTACAGGCGTTATAAGAGAATTGCCTAAGCCCAAGAGCTGGAGGTTGTTGTGAGCTGTGATGCCACTGCACTCTACCGAGGGCAACAAAATGAGACTCTGTCTCTTAAAAAAAAAACAAAAAGAAATTAGGTGTCACATGACTCACATAACAAGCACTGTGGTTCTTTTCCAACCTGCACCTAGAGGAAGTGATGGAACACTGTCGGGGAGCTGACCCGGCCAAGGACAATGGCGCGGTGGGTTTGAGGGGACCGATTAGGGCAGAGGTGGGGTTTGCAGAACCCCAGGACCAGGGACAGGGCATGAGTCCTCCAGAATTGGAGCTGTAACGCTGTCCTTCAGGGGTGCTCCAGCAAGGCCTGGGGGACCCTGTTAGGCGCCTAAACCCTTCCCTCCCGCCCCTCCCAGAATAAAAGGCCTACTTGGCCCCACCCCAAGGGTTCTGCAGGAAGGACCTTAGCCCGCCAACCCCTTTTCGCAACCCGTGGAGTCTTCCTCCCCCTATGTCCACTATACAAACAAGGCCCAAGCCACTCTAGGTCAGCCGCCATTTTTGTCCAGACGTGTCTCCGTCCCCTTTCATTTAACTAGGCCTGGACCTGTCCTGGTGTCATCTCTGGGTACGCCTATGAACCTTAGAGTCCTGAAGGGCGCGAACCCACCCCGTGGGTGAGGACTTTCTTGGGCCCCAGGGCAGGGCAGAGATCAATGAGGGGCTTTAAGGAGAGGCAGGGTACGAAAGATAGTGTCTCCCCGGCCCTTGGCAGGAAGACCGGGGACACGATCTGCCTCGGGGCGATAACGCTCACAGGGAAGAGGGATCCGGGAATCTCGCTGGGTCGTGAATCTACTCCGAGCGGAAGGAGCCGTGCGGGGATTTAAGATCTCTGAGGCTCCCGTCCCGGGTACAGAAGCGCTGACAACTGCAAAGTGAACACCTAATCCGAAACAGGGAAACTCACCAGCCGCCGGGAAGCCGCCTTTTCATGCCTGCAACTTTCGGGTCCGCAGGGAACTTTCCCCGGGAACCTGTGAGTGTGGCAGAGGCCGCGGCGGGGGCGGGGCGGGGCCGGGGCCTGAGTGGGCGTGGCCTAAGTTTTTTCCTTTTTTGAGACAGAGCCTCAAGCTGTCGCCCTGGGTAGAGAGCCGTGGTTCTAGAGAGCTGGGTTGCAGCTCACAGCAACCTCCAACTCCTAAGTTTAAAGCGATTCTCTTGCCTCAGCCTCCCAAGGAGCTGGGACTACAGGCGTTACTACACTTTTTACTCTAGTCTTAAATAACACAGTGAATCTCTATTTCCAAAAAAAAGGTGAAATACCACTTACTCAAATTTCCTAAGATATTTTTTACAGTAAAATCTAGATTATTATGTGGCAGTGTTTATTTACTAATAAATATGATGAAGGTCTTATACAAAAGGAATTTTTACAAAATTATGGAAGAACAATTTTCAGATTATGGTATTAAGCAATATGTAACGTAGTTCATTTTCAAGTCTAATAATACTGGTTTATATATGTTGTCGGGAGCCATAGAGACAATGGTCTCGCCATTTCGTCTAGGCCTAATCTTAAGCTTCTACTCCTTCAAGCCTGCCCCATTTCCCTGAACGTCAAACTGACCCAGCCTGCGTCAAGGGTTGACAACTGCCATGGCAACATATCCTCCTTAGCTTAACGTTTGTGGTTAGGGATCCTAGCAACCCAGCAGCCCTGCTTCCTTCTTCTTAACCCTATATAAGCAGCATTGTTAAGAATAAAATTTGAGACCTTGATCAGATTCTCGACTTGGTCTCCTTCTCTGTGTCTGGTTTGTCTCTCATCCAGGTTGACTTCCCCTCGGGTCCTTGTTGAACCCCCCCCACCCCCAACCCCCGCTGGCGGGGGCAATATGTGTTTTTCTTTTGGGTTTTTTTTTTTGACACAGAGCCTCACTCAGTTGCCCTGGGGTTGAGAGGTCTGGCGTCATAGCTCACAGCAATCTCAAACTCTTGGGCTCAAGTGATTGATTCTCTTGTGTCAGCCTCCAAAGTAGCTGGGACTATAGGTGCCTGCCAAAACGCTGGGCTATTATTTAGAGACAGGGTCTCACTCTTGCTTAGGCAGGTCTCAAACTCATGAGCTCAAGCAATCCCCCCACCTCGGCCTCCCAGAGTGCTGGAATTATAAGCATGAGCCCCACGCCCAGCCTTTTTGTCTTATTTTTTACCTTTCTTGCACTGTAGGCCAGTGTGTATATTTAGTAAACATTTTTTGCCTGTGTTACTCTAGTGAAAAATTCTGGTGTTTGTGAGAGTGGTGTTTGTAGACAGATCTTGTGCCATGAGCATTGTGATAGGGCAATGGTAGGTAAAAACTAATTTCTTTATTAATATGAAAACTCAGTGCATCTTAAAATCTTTAGGGATAGCTTTGGGATAGTACAAGATAGTAAACTGAAATTTCTTTCTTTTTTTTTTGAGACAGAGTCTCTAGCTGTCACCCTGGGTAGAGTGCTGTGGCATCACAGCTCACAGCAACCTCCAATTCCTGGGCTCCAGCGAGTCTCTTGCCTCTGCCTCCCAAGTAGCTGGGACTACAGGCGCCCACCACAATGCCCAACCATTTTTTGGTTGCAGCCGTCATTGTTGTTTGGCCGGCCGGGGCTGGATTCGAACCTGCCAGCTCAGGTGTATGTG